>CAUYPK010041176.1:0-32833 GCA_963574355.1 Loris lydekkerianus
ATACTTTGCTTTCTTTTATCCATCTTTTACTAATTTTTTTAGTTATACCAGTCATATTTTACTATTTAAGAAATACTTTTGGTCAATGGGCAAGAGACATGAATAGAACCTTCTCTAAAGAAGACAGACGAATGGCTAACAGACATATAAAAAAAATGTTCATCATCCCTATCTATTAGAGAAATGTATTAACTTCTTAATGGACCTCCCTCTGGTACCCACTTTTTATCCCCAGTGATCCATTTTCCATAGTATTTTGCTGAACTAATACCCTATTTCTTCCTTTTCTTAAAACTCACCATTGCAAGCAGAATAAAACTTTACCATATTGCTAAGACCATATATATAAAATCTGAAACTTGCCTGTTTCTCTGACCTAATCTCCCTCCACATTCACTACACTCTAGCAATACTGTTCTTATTTCTATCCCTTTAATAGGCAAAAGCCCATCCCCAAAACCTTTGAAGCTGATATCATTCTGTAAGGAACACTATGTCTATGACGTTTGTGTAACATTACTCAAGTACCAACTCTACTTTGGCAGAGGGACTTTTCTTCAAAGGGCTTAAGTGACCACCCCCCCATGGTATGCCCTTTTTTATATTATTTTATATTCGTGTGTTGTGTGTGTGTATAGAACTTTTCAATGCCTGAAAATCTGGGCCAATGCAACCTTCTAAATGCAGAGCCTCTGATTTATTCACTGCCTACAGCAGTCCTGGGTACCTACTAAGTACTCATTAAATATTGCTGACAGATCTGGAAAATCTGTCATTCTGAAAAGCACAACTAAAATTCACTGAAGCACCACCTACGTCTCAAAGCTGCAGGCCCAGATTTTTATTGTCACAACACCAGTTCCTGCTCTGAGCCTTTTGTTTATCCCCTAACTCAGGTTCCATCCTCTTCCACAAGACTGATAACAATCACATTGGTTTCTTTGTCTTGTTTCAGTGGCCATCACTCCCTCCTTTGGCGTCCATACTTCCTATAACTTCCTACTTCAGAGTGGAAAACAGAAAAAATAATTCATAATGTGCAGCTACACTTGTTCATTCCTAGCCTATGACAAAAAAAAAAAAAAAAAAAAAATGCCTGAATCTCAGGAACAGCAGCCCCACACACATGCTCCTCCACACTCTCACCAACCGGCCATTTTTAACTCCCAGCTTCACAAATACATGCAGGCACCTTGGAAAGTTAATACCATATTACCATTTTAAAATCACATTCCTTAAAGGTCTGTTTCACATTTTTAGGGGGTGGAAAAGAGACTGACTTTTCTATTGACAAAAATAGTATGTGAAAACAAATTTGCTGCCTAAGTCTTGTCCACTGGTTAAGTAGAATCCGTATTATGAAAAGCTACTTTTCTGTAATTCTTAGTTTTTTCTTTTTCATTTTTATTTTACACATGTCTGCCGCCTCGGGGGACTATTAAAGAAATGAAGTTAAATTTTATGAAAACCACTCTTTCCAAGTAAACGATAGGAGACCACGGGTTAGTCAAGATCAGAGTTTAAATAGATTCTAGCTTCTTAGTGGAGCTTGCTGCCCCTGCCTGGAGGGTGCAAACATGTGAAATCAGGACTTCAGAGCAACATTAGCGCTCCTATGTACTTAAAATGGCCAACATGTAAAAAGAAACCTAAATGTCCTTCGACAGGCATATGACGTATACACATACAATAGACTTCTTCAGCCTTTAAAAAGATAGAAATCCTGTAACAGGCAACAACACAAAACCGGACACAGTGGCTCGCACCTGTGCTTTCAGCTACATAGGAAGCTGAGAAAGGAGAATCCCTTACAGCCTGGAGTGCACTAGTGGTCAGACCTGGACATGGATAGGCCTGGAGGACATTATGTTAAGTGATGTAAGGACATCATATAAGGACAGATACTGCATAGGATTGTTGATAGCGTGACCTTATGTGAACTATCTAAAATAGCCAAATTCATAAGGGCGGAGAGTAGAGGGCTGATTGCCAGTGGCTGGAGAGAGAGGAAACGCAGAGTTCCTAGTCAGTGTGTGGGCAATTTGTTATTCAAGATGAATAACCTTCAGAAATCTGCTGTCCAACCCGGTGCCTATAGTTCACAATACTGTAGTATATACTTAAAACCTCTGTTTAAAAAGTACATCTCATGACAAGTATTCTTACCACAATAAATTAAAAAAAAACCTTTAGCCTCTGTATCAGCACTGCGAGAAGACTTCTATTCTTTTCCTTTTCATTTATGGCATTGTCTAATTTGGCAGGACTATTTGCATCTTTCTAGTTGTGTAAGAAGTTACGTTCTGAAACTTGGCTCAGACAGCTCTGTTTCTCTTCAGTGATATTTCAGCTTCTCTTGCGGTTGGTACCCTGAACATTAGCTGCTTGGCTGTTCTGCCCCTAGGTCTAGCTCAGGTTTTTTTATTTGTTTTATTTCAGATTAATATGATGGTACAAGTGATTAGGTTACATTGTTGGTGTTTCTAAGGTCAAGTTCAAGTTGTTCTTGAGCCCTTCCTCTAGCGGGGTGTAGTGTATACCCCCACACTGTGCCCATCAGCTCAGGGTTTACCATCTCATCCAGTCTTTGATTTGTCCACCACAAACTGTACCAGCTGTGCTGGCCCCCCGGGGCTGGTTATCCGCAGCCAGTTGACCCCACTGCTGGTTTCTCAACTGTGCAAAGCCAACTTCCAGAACTCATTTTATGCCTATTTGATATATCAAGTGTACGTACAGAGTTGAGAGCAGCTATATGAATACTCAGGAACCTGACAGGAGAGAAGAAGCCTGGTGAATGCATGTCAGAGGATCACAGCCTCATAGGAACAGGAAAAAGTTAGACTCAAAAACAGAGACACAAAAGGGGTGAGGGGGAGAAGGAGGAGGAGGGAGGAGTAAGGAGGAAGGTGAGGAGGGAGGGGGAGAGGGAGTAAAGAGGAAGGAAAACATTGATTAGCAGTGCACTGAATCAGGTGAAGTTTTTAGCTACATGTTATTCCTAGATATTAGTGACCTGGATAATAGAAAAAAACAAAATGAATTCTAAATTGATTCCATTGTTTACAAGTCATGCTAATCAAGACATATTCTTAAAGCACATGCCATTGATGTCTAAATACTCTGTGGGAAAATACTGCATATTAAATGTGTTAGCACATTTAACACAGTTGGTTAAAACAATAAATCCAGCCTGTCGGCGCTGAGTCCTCGTGGCTTCAACATTTGTTCCTCTGAATTAGCTCATAAAATACCACTGCACCTTAGAGAAAATTTGATTTCACTGAAAACCACAGGCAGAGTACCAATTCAGAGATGAATGATTTCTTCAGATTAATACAACTGATAAAAGCAGAATGTAAAAAAAAAAAAATAGTTAAGTATAAATGGGGAATTGTTGGACCATAAAAAGAAAAGGACTGGTTTCTGCTTTAGTTTAAGTTTGCAAACAACTTATTAGTCATTTGGGGCATTTGGTTTCTTCAAATAGCAAATCCTTGTATTTCCATTTGTGCCAACATAGATACATATAATAAAGAAAGGGATTATGATAATCCATTTTAATGCCATACTACAATAATAGAAATCTTTTTACTCCAGCAACTAAAATTTCCCAACTGGAAAATGATACTATAATAGAAAAAAAAGTCAGAATCACATACAGCTCAGGAGGAGGATGTTGTGTAACAAAAAGGCAAAAACTCTTTGCAAATATTTCTCACCTGTATTTTCATTATCTCAGTCCGAGGAAGCCTGTCTCTTCTATTCTCTGCCACTAAGCTATGCTTGTTTCCTTCTGGTCATTACCAGCTTCTGGCGGTCATTGTTTTATTGTTTGAGAAAACTAAATTATATGCTTAAATAACACAAAGTTCTCCTGCCAGTGTAGAGTCTCATTACTCTCAGTCTATAAGAAAATGTAGTATATTATATTTATATGTAAGTGCCTTAGAGACTTCTGTGCCTTAATTTTCCTTATTAATTTAAGTCCTGGGAGGCTTTGCCTGCATCTGTAGTTACATGTGTATATGTGTGTATTTGTGTCATACAATATTTTTATTCTTTGAAAAATTGACACAGTAATTGAAAAACTATATTGCGAGAAAATACATTCATCTCTTGTATATGCTTGAAAATAATGATGTACAACGAATATGTACATTTAGTGCAGAAAATTTATTATGATACTATTAACGTCTTTTACTGATAGAACCAAGCCCACAAAGCTTAAATGGTGTGGGCCCCAGAATCCATTCTGAACAGCTCTGCCGACTAAAAATGTGCTATATAATTAGCAGAGATGTTTCCATTCCCTGTGACCTAATGGCATTAGGAACCTCTAAAGTTTATATCTGAAAGGAGTGGACAGTGCTTTCCTGCCTACTCTGGAGAAGCAAGCCAGCACCAGAAGCCTCGGTGGAATTCAGGGCAGCATCCTGACTACCACAGCCACAACCTGGGTGAAAACTTTGACGCCCAAAACACCCATCAGTCCTGCCTATCCTCAGGCAGCGCTCATCAGTGTTTGCTTGGGTATCTTCCAGCAATCTTCCCTCCCTGTTTTCATTAAGAATTCATCCATGCCAGGCGTGGTGGCTCACACCTGTAATCCTAGCACTCTGGGAGGCCAAGGCAGTTGGATTGCTTGAGCTCAGGAGTTTGAGACCAGCCTGAGCAAGTGTGAAACCCTATCTCTACTAAAAATAGAAAAACTAGCCAGATGTGGTGGCGCAAGCCTATAGTCTCAGCTACTTGGGAGACTGAGGCAAGAGGATTGGTGAAGCCCAAAAGTTTGAGGTTGCTGCAAGCTATGATACCACAGAACTCTACCCAGAGTGACGGACTGAGACTTGGTCTCACAAAAAAAAAAAGAAAAGAAAAAAGAAAAAAAGAAAAGAATTCGGTTATCTCCATCATAGCATAGATGTGGTACCTACGATACAGCTGACCACCCCAGTGCCAAAGGTAGCCTTAATTTATTTAAAAGCAATTCCATTGACCCCACTTACCACAGACTAGTCCAGTATGGTTCTGCGTGGTAGGCCATGCCCCAGACTGATGGACTAAACCTTGCTTAGCCCTGAAAAGCATACTAAGAAATACAGCATGGAAGAACACATGTGAATTCGCTCAGGTGGGGATCAGTGTAAGCTAGGAGTGCACACTCTACCATGACCCAAGACAGTGCAGAAGGCAGCAAACTCGGGGGTCTTGGCAGACGCCTCACTCTGCACAAACTTCGGAGATGCCCACAGGTGCAGGTGCAAGTGCAGACTTGCAGAGGCGTGCAGGGAGACCGAGGCCTTCCCACTTGAAGAACACATCACGTACATCCATTTCATTGCCTGTTTGCAAGTGTAATAGAACAGGGAACTGAAAGTGAACCAAGGCCTGGGGACCCTGGATATCCTGCCACCACAAGAATCAGGGCCACTTTATTCCACTCTGTGGATTCTCGGGGAAAATATCTGGGAACACACGGGTTATTGAAGGATTGGTTTGGTAAGACAGAACGTTCAACAGCTCTGCCAAAACCCACCCTCAGATTATCACCCATCTGCTCAAAGCTACCCAGGCGTGGGCTCCTCTAAGGAGATCCAGAAACTTTGGGGTGAGGCAGACATGTTTTGTGGGTGTGAAACAAGGGTCTACATGCAGGACAGACTATGATGTGACCTGAATCTTCCCTGCAGAATTCTATAGCTGTGACAAGATGCTGGAAGTGCGTGTGGACCTGGGTGCCTCCTGGCCATAGGTTTACTGCTCTTCCCACTCTCTGGCTTTTCTTCCTAGAGGGCTCTGGGTAGGGGTTCCCAGCAACAGCAGCCATCTCCTTCCCAGGCTCATCCTGGACCATAGTTCCAAGTACGTCCCACTCCAGTTGGACCAAACTGGTAACTCAAAACTCATGTGAATCTGACAATGAGGCTGTTTAGCAATGCTACAATGAATGGTGCCCTGACCTGGTATGGAGGACACAGGACGGCTTGGTCAGCACCACCTCACCATTCATCATAGCTGATGAGCCCTAGTCCCGACTTCTCGTCTACTCTAGTGAACAGCGAGTAAAGCAGTGGTTGCAGGAGTGAGCTCCAGGCTCTCTCCCAGGGAGGAAGTAAAAACACCTGGCTGAGGGGGACGCAAGGAGGAATGAATTCAGGCTACCAGCTCCAGAGTACAGAGGAATCATCTGAGTTAACTGATTTTTATACAAAAAGAAGTCCCAGGCTTGTGGAGAAGTCCTTAAGGGCCCAAAAAAGATTAGGGTCCTATTGGTGCTTTGTGAGGTCCCTGGTGCCACAAAATTGGGTAAATTCCATAAGAGATGGTGGAGGAGGGGGAATAGGATCATAAAGTCACAGAAATGTCTAGTTGACCGAGGTCTGGCTGGGGTGTGTGCGCAGTATCTGAGGAACCTCTGCCTTCATTGCCACATTGCACATCTCCCAAGCCCAGACTCCAGGCACCACACCACTCCACTTCTCCTGGAAGCTGCTGGAAATGGGTAGGATCCTAATCAATCCCACTTCCTAGCTGCAGAGACGTTGAGAATGAGCGCTAGAGAAAGAAAGTGTGTGGCCAGCTAAAGGATGTGCTTCCCATATAACCCAGGACCTCTAGGATGAAAGGACATCTTCAGAACTGGAAGAGGCAACCCAGAACTTGGGAACCAAGACGCAGGGCACTCAGTTCTGACCCAGCTTGGCACAGCACGGCGCACGTGGGTGTGTTGAGCTGGAGAAAAGATTATTCTCCACCTCCGGAGAAATCCCATAATGAAGGTCTGTTTCTCATAAAATGAAAATGAATAGGAGAGATAAGTTACCACCCTCGGTAGAAATGCCCTTGTAAGGTATACAGAATTAAAACTTAATTAAAACTTCATGGAGATCAGTAAAATGAAGAAATACCAAAATGAAGAGTTGTATGGGGCCCCAAATCCACTAAATACCACTCTCTAAATTCCAAGAGCAAAGTTCTTGCTGTCATTTGTGCCAGTTCTTAAATCTGGATCAAATGGTCTGGCTATTCTCCCCTTCAGATCACTGAAACACAAGAATCTAGATTAGATGGGTAGCAGTTTTCTCCCTTTATTAATTGGTTAGACATTTACTAGTATATTATATATCCATTCACTATATTGTGTTCTAAGGACACTATCTCCCCTTGTTCTATGTGTGTGTGTGTGTGTGTATATATATATATATATATAATTTTTTTTTTTTTTTTTTTTTTGAGACAGAGTCTCACTATGCCATCCTCAGTAGAGTGCTATGGCATCACAGCTCACAGCAACCTCAAACTCTTTCCTCAGCCTCCCAAGTAGCTGGGACTACAGTGCCCACCACAACACCTGGCTATTTTTTTGTTGCAGTTGTCATTGTTGTTTAGCTGGCCTGGGCCAAGTTCAAACCCGCCAGCCTCAGTGTATGTGGCCCGTGCTACAACCACTGTGCTATGGGTACCGAGCCCCCTGTTCAATATTTTTAAATGTTTTTCAAAATAACAATGTACTGCATTGTACAGACATGTTCTTTAATCAAATAAGATAAAAGAGTCTAGACAATAGTTTGTAATACAGATATAAAAGGGAGAGAAATTAGAATTGAATAAATCCAAAAATTGTGTGCAAATACCATCACAATTATGAGGGGGTCTGTCTACTTTGTTAATATCACATGTATCTTATATAACCTCTATGAATGAGTTAAAAAGGGTAAAATAACTTCATATCTATCTTTAACCTACCAACAAATCCATAAGTACTCATGAAGCTTACCCTATTGTATAAGCATGAATCACTGAATCATGACTGTACTTGGGTTCCATGAGAACCCAATTTTAAAAAGAACACTAGGAAAAAATCACATTAACTATTTTATTTTATCTTATTTTGTTTGGAGACAGAGTCTCAAGCTGTGGCCCTGGGAGGTACCATGGCATCACAGCTCACAACAACCTCAAACTCTTTGGCTCAAGTGATTCTCTTGACTCAGCCTCCCAAGCAGCTGGGACTATAGGCACCTGCCACAACACCCAGCTATTTTTTTGTTGCACTTGTCATTGTTGTTTTAACTGGCCCGGGCTGTGTTCCAACCCACCAGCCTCGGTTTATGTGGTCGGCACCTTAACCACTGTGCCTAGGCGCCAAGCCACATTATTTTATAGTAATTAACAATGATGAAAGAAATGTAAATGGGAAATAATTTTATTTTTATGTCATCAAATCCATTCAGGAGTGTCCAACCTGTGGCCCACAGGCTGTGTTCTGATTTTGTCAGGCTTTTGTTTCTCTGTGGTTTTGGATGTCATGGGAGTATGCATGAGCCCTGTTTTCTCAAATCACCTTTCCTTAGTGTTTGTGTGTTTAAGGCAACTCTTATTCTTCCAAAGTGCCTCAGTAAAAAAAAAAAAAAAAAAAAAAAGGTTGGACATCCCTGAGGCTTTTTGTTGTTGTTCATTTCATAAGGAATTTACTGCAAACTCCTTATGAAAAGAACAGGAAAAGCTCAAACTCTAATTTGAATTTCTTTTTTTGTTTCAGGTTAATGTGAGGGTATAAACACAACTAGGTTACAATGTTTGCATTTGTTCGGTAGAGTCCCTCTTACAGTTGTGTCCTGCCCCCAAGAGGTATGCCATAGACCCTTACATCATGCCCACTAAAGGAGAGTACACTAATTAATTTAAAATTCTTAAGGTTTTATGGGTGGCACCTGTGGCTCAAGGAGTAGGGTGCCAGCCCCATATACCAGAGGTGGTTGGTTCAAAACCAGCCCTAGACAAAAACTGCAAAAAAAAAAAAAAAAACAAACAAACAAATAAAATTCTTAAGGTTTTAAAGCAGTGAAAAGAAACATTAAGTTTTCTCTTCGTTGTAACTGTATCCAGTGAAGCAATTCTAGGTTTTTGCACCTTGTACTATTAACCATGTGCACAGCGTGCTGACATAAACTGACAATTTCTACAGAGAAACAGCTGTCAATCCACTCCTTGATGAGCAGGAAGACATAAAGGCTTTATATATTTAGTGTTTCCAAGGAAACCGTCTCTCAGGATATGCTCGCTCAACATGTGATCTTTGAAGGGATTGTATTTTCGCAGTGGGCATGTGAGAGGAAAGTGAAATAAGAGGTGCAAATTAAAAATTCTATAATAAAACGTAAGTTCCGTGACAATAAAGAGTGTCGAGAGAATCATCTAACTGTATGGGTTTTATTAAATACAAGCAAGATGATATTTGAAAAATGAGAAAACTAGAAGAAATGAATATGCCCTGGGGAACATGGTTAGCCACGTATTTCAGGAGGGAATGCCGTTGTAAACAATGCTAGAATGTCAAATACAAAGAGAGATGAGGCAAGAAAACAAAACAACAGCAACAAGGGAAGAATTGAAATGAAAGAAAAAACAGAGGCAATGAATTATGAAGAAAGCAAATCTACGCAAATGATCTTATCCATACTTATTTATAACAACACTATATAATGAAGAGTTAGAGTGGCTGATAGGATCAATTCCAAAAACCAATGTCTCAAGCAGTTAAAAAAGTTTTAAGGCATCAGAACAGTTGATTTCAATATCCTACATTAAAAGCATTTCTGTCTAGTTCCTCTAGTGTGCTAAGAACCCACTGTTAGTCATTTAGATAAACTATGACAGCTTCTGAAATACTAAGATATGCATAAATATGAGACTTCTAACTGTAATAAATGTATTAGGCTTTATTGTACTTTCACTTGTTTTAATGCTAATATTTAATATTAGCACTTCTAATGCTTAATTAACATGTTTAACCTTCAACAAAATACACAGTACACATGTACACACACATTTCATTGACCATCTGAGAATACGTGTGCACCTGCTTCTTGGAAATATCGCTGCTCTTCTGACACTCTAACCATCCAAGGAACTCCACCTCGGACACTGTCACATACCCACGATACACGGCCAATCATCACACCCTTGCGGTCTTCTTTCACGTGCTTTTGAAGGACACTCCAGTTTAAGTGCATGAATTATGGGCAAGATGTTTCTTTTCGGACATGGCAGCAGCTCCATTATAAAGGACCTCTATTAGTGAAGTCCAAGGCAATCTTTCAAACAGAATTTGTACAGATTCAATTTCAGGAGGGGGGTTTTCCATAATTGAAACTTAAAGCAAGTATCCTTCACAGAGGCCAGTAAAATGAAGCAGCACCGAAATGAAGGTTGGACATGCTCCCTTACTACCACATGTGTGGTGTGGCTATTTGAATGTCAATGTTGCTTCTCCTTACCCCGATAAAGTATGAAATCCACACACGGATGGACTGTTATCTTATAAGAGCCAAGTAGGTTATCCTTTCCAAGGTAAGGATCTAAAAATTGTATGTGGACATGTCAAACCTATGATCTTCAATAATATTTAAGGTTATAATAAAAAAATGTGCTCTAGGAAGTAGATACACTATATATGCCTGGCCTCATTATGACTTGGCTTATCTCCATCATGACCTTCATCATGATAATCTAAAGATAGCTATAAAATGAAGAGCTAGTACACTAGGGTTTTAACAAATCTTCACCCCCTAAAATTAAAGAGAACATTCAGCTAAAAAGTGGTAGTATTGGGATTCAAGCAAATTAGGGGAAATTAATAGCCATCCGGTACTAGTATAATGAGAAGCTTACATCATTTCGGCAATGTAATGATACATTTCCCCTGAAAAAAAGATTGAGAAGTCCTCTATTTATCAATGACAACGAATATCTAAACTTTTTAAACAATTTCATAAATGTTTAGTTCAGTGTTAACAAATGGTAACGCTAATCAGATTTATTAATAGTTCTTTCCTTCCAATCCAGCGAGACAATGCTCAGCTTCCAGACTCAGATCTATCTCTCCTGTGATGGAATGTTGGAGTTTAATACCTCTGGATTTCAATGTCCTTACATGTATAATAAAAGGATTGAATTAAGTGATCTGTATGCTGTTTTTAAGCCTATGATTAGACAGAACAAAAGAAATTAATGAAATATGAAATTATATTTTCTAAATGGAGCCTACTGATTTGCAAAACATGTATTTTTCTACAGAACAAAGTCGTTTGGCAATATGACAAGTAAGCCATTTTTTGCATTTTTTTTTTTTATCCAAGCTTATGTTATCCAAACTCATAGCCCACTAGGAAGGCTAATATTAAAGTGAAAAGGAAATATGAATACCTGTTACCAATTCTTATGGGGTAGAACAATATGTAATTCTGTTTTATGATTTCGAGGTGTTGTTACATAATCTGCTGCATAACAGATTTGTTGAGATGTAATTCACATTACACAATATTCCCATTTTTAATGTATACAATTCAGTGATTCCAATGTTATTCTATGCTTTTAGCCCTACAGCCACTTAAAGCTTGTGTGAATCTACCTAAAAAATCACGTGGCTTCTTGGGTCAGGGACTGTGGAGTGGCTATCCTCACTCTTATTTTAATCCTTAAAATTCTCCAGATGTGCTGAGTCATGTCAAAGTTCTGTATGTTGTAATTCACTGAAAAATGAAAAACTTAGGCCAAAAGTTAATCCTTTGACGCCAGCTGAATGGTCTTCCTTTGTGCTTCCTTTTTTCATATCTTTTCCATAAGCCTTTGTGATGGCTGAAAATGACAAAGAGGGAGTTAAAGCAAATGTCAGCCAACAGAGAGCTGAGTGGAGTAAGTTAAATGTTCTTTTCTAAAAGGCCTTTAAAGTGTAGCAATTATAAGGAGTGAGAGATGAGTTATGAGTCAGGACTTGTGCTCTGAATCTGATAGCACTTTGAACATATTTATACAAGGAAGAAAAAGTTTCTGTAAAGATTATAGATCGTTTTGCTGTTTCCTTCTGTGCCTTTTAGTCTTCTAGGTTTTTTTTCAAACAGTTGTACCTAAATAAACCAAAGAAAAGACACACACATCCATGGGAGTATGTGAGAGAGAGAGAGAGAGATGTATTCACCCATCACGGACTGCTTTGTATCCACATGTTTTGCTATTAACTATATTCCTAAATTTTTCAGTAAAATAGATTCTCCAAATGGATATACAAGTTCAGACAATTAAGTTTGTGAACTCATCCTAGAAAAAAATGCCACCTACCTCATTGATGAACATGATATGGTCACTTCAGTGTTCTCCCCTGGGGAAGCAGTGCTCTGACACCAGCTATTAGTCTACCCTTTGAAGCAATTTTGGAACTCTCCTTCTGGAATGGCCATCAGAACTGTCATTATACGAGGTCTAACAATTAAGTTTGTAAATCTGTTCTAGAAAGAGAGCTACATTTCTCATTGCTGAGTATCACTATGATCACCAGATGGCCCAGAGGAGAGCTTCGAAGGTGTCCAGAGAGATAGTCAGCAACGAGGTATGTAGCACTCTTTGTGGGATGAGTTTGAGAACTTAATTTTCCAACCCTGTCTAATTTCATTATGGAGTCTTGATACTCATTAGCACATTAACATTACAATGGATCCAACATGCATAAGAACCCCAAATGGATATTGTATTTGCACTTCTACTCCTTTATCTTGAATCCATGTTCGTAAATTACCTCAGTTATTTTAATTTACGGGCTCTGTAGTTAATGAAAGCTAAACCATTCACATGGTCCCTGGCTGAGGGAACCACACTCTTCTCCATTAGCCACCAGTTGTTGGTCTGGTGGAAATAAACACACGCATACTGAGCCCATAATTACCAAAATGCACACACAGTTGAACACTGAAAAGGAGTCTGCTTTTCAACCTGTAATTTACTCCCTAATATGTCTATGAGGTTAAAAAATACTTTAAAAAAAAAAAAAGAGGTAATTCATGGTTAATGACGTTCCCATTAGACAGCAGGAAAGGTCTGTTTTCATTCTTCCGTTTAATCTCCATTCCACCTCCCAAATTCAGTTAATTTGAGTTCACCCAATAAAAGCTTTCCTAGACACCCGCCCTCTATCTTTCCACTCCCAAGCTACATGGGGTGGTGATGCTTTGACCTCTCGGAACTTTGTTTACTATCTCAGAGCATTCATTACATATTGATAAGGTCATTCTTAGAAAGTGAACTTCATTAGTTCAGGAACCATGTCCTTTATTGCTAAAACCTTCATGTCTTGCCCTGTGTTTAATATATGTTTGGTAAATGGTAATTAAGGACTTTATATGCTCAAAACCATGACCTCCCCTGTCCGTAGTTCCATTTTCATATTCAGTGATCTTCTATTACTTATTTAGTTTACTTTATTATTTTTTTCTTTTTTGAGGTAGAATCTCACTCTGTCACCCTGGCTAGAGTGCTATGCATCATATATCACAGCAACCTCAAATTCTTGGGCCCAAGCAATCCTCTTGCCTTAGCCTCCCAAGTAGCTGGGACAACAGGCACCTACCTGTTTTGTTTTGTTTTGTTTTGTTTTTTAGTACAGACAGGTTCTCACTGTTGCTTAAGCTGGTCTCAAACTCCTAAACTCAGGAGCTTAGGGATTACAGGTATGAGCCATTACATCTGGCCTATCACTTATTTTAAATGGATAAGGATCAGAGCCCTATTTCAACTAAAATTTTTAATTCCAGATAAGGTTTTCATCTGGCCTTTTCAGGTAGATTGGATTGGATTTCCATTCACCTTCCAGTTTAAGGATTTTTTCTATAGACAAAATTCATTTTTCATTCAGAGGAATCTCTCTGGGTGACCCATGCAGATTTTAATTCAAGAAGAGAGGCCCATTATTTCAGGGGCTGCAGGAAAGACCCCCCCTCCCCATAAATCCCTTTCCCATGAGCCCAACATTATCTAGTCCAGTTTCAGGGCTTATAAATAAAACTTGGGATGTCTAAGCCATTATCTGCTATTCACAATGGCATCTTAGTGTGAATTTATTTTACTGCTTTTTTCCCAATATCTAGCTGAGATCAACGGCCCTAAAAAGGTAAGGTTTTATTAGACTAGAAGTAAAAGATAAAAGGTTCACTCAGGAGCCTGTGACACTTACTTCCTGGGAGGGAAAACAGAGGTGGTGCCTCATTAGCAGTCCCTACAAAGCCGGAGGGCAGCAGAAGCCACCGGGCTTGAGAGGTATAAAATGGAAATGCCTATTTCTTGCAGAAAACTACATTGAGTCATTAAGAGAAGAAGGAAAGCGCAAAAGACAAATTTCCTCAACTTTAAAATGTGATGTGTGGTCTGTTTAATATCTTTCCTTTTAACAGCAATGACAGAGGAGAGAGGAATACATGGTAATTTTATCCTCCCAGCTCTAACCCTACTCTGCTCTCTAATTTTGCAAGTAGTCCTGCAATCCAATATTTGGGCAACATGTCCTTTAGAGAGCAGATACGCAATCACTTAGAGAATTCAGACAATTACTTACATTTGTGTTGGGGTTTTTTCATGCAAAGTAAAAGATAATTTTGCATTGCAGAAATAGTTCTTCCTATGGGCTATCTGCATATATAAATATGCTTCAGACGTAAAATTCACTGCTTACACCACCATAGCCTCCCCGGAAATAAAAGGCGTCAGAGGGACCGTCATTTCAGCTGGAGTTGCTTATACACGTATCTACCATTGGTATTCCAGTGCTTAAGCTATTATTCCATTTTCAAATGACAATAAAGTCTTGATGGACAGTTTACAATGGAATCAAATCAGTGGCACTAAAAGGCAGAGAAACAATTTGTAATTCAAAACCTAGAAAAGGCATGGACTTGATTCTGGATCACAAACAGAAGGCACTAACGGAAAGGCTATTCATAATTAAGGATATCAAGAAACACTGGTGATAACTAATACTGCACAGTTCTTTGCTTTTAGATTATATGAAGTAACTTGGTTATTTACTTGGATCTCACAACTACCTCAAAAGCTACCTAAGGTGGCTGTATTTATCTTAATTACACACATCCAAGACCAATGTTTCAAAAGAAGTTATTAGGTCTGGTAGAACTGGTATCAGTTTCCCTAAACCTACTCCATCATTTTACCTTACCTCGTTAGACCAGACTGTCTTAATCATTTTGTTTTGTTATCTTGGAATAACCAAGTACCAAGACCTTAGAAGAGAAGTCCCACAAAACTTCCCATTTCACAGAACAGTAAAAAATAAAAAATCACTTTCAAAAACTGGAGAGACCAACGTCTCTCCAACTCTAAAGCTTTATTCATCTAACAGGCAACAGTCCTCACTCTAAAAGAGAAATTTAAATTTTCAACAAGTTGAAAGTAACACAAAATAAAACGTTTTCAGTTGAATACATCTAGCTTTATGAAAAAGTCACCATCTCACCTTTACTTTCTCCTTTTGACACAGAAAGTATCAAAGAAAACCCCTTCATGGCCAAGTGCAATGGAAGTTTTTTGTTAAGATAACATTAGCTACTTGGCAGGGTCTAAACCATGGCTGAACGAGTCAATTCATTGTAATCTAAGGTATGTCTGTTCACTACCTATTATGTGCGCAAGGTATTGGTCCAGATTCAAGGTAACTTCGACCTCGTAACAGCCCAATTCCTGCCTTCCAATAGCCTATGATTTAATAAAGAAGAAACAACCACTACAAGGAAAGATTGAGAGAAGTATCATAGAGAAGAATAAACCAAGCTATGAAGTTTGGAAAAAAAAAAAAGAGTAACATTTACTTAAGGGAATCAGGAAAGGTTTCGTGGAGAAATTAGAAAATGAAAAAAGCCTTAAGGACCTCAAGAAGCAGAAGAAAGGGTAGAAGAACGAGAGAAAAAGAAAGTTAGTTTTGGGAAAGTGAAAGAATGGGCAAAAAGCATTCCAGAAAGTAACAGAAGCACGGCAGGAGACAGAGGCCGCATGGCATCTCAGCAGTTAACAGGATGTAGTTATTACAGGTTTGGGGAGGAAAATACCATAGATTGAGAATGCTTTCCGGAGAACCAATTTTAATATTTTTATTTGGGAAAGTCATTGGAACATACATTATTTCAACTGCAAATTTCAGTGATTAAATTCCAACCACTGGATTCATAAACCAAGAGGCTAAGAAAAAAGATTACGTAAAATACATTTGTTGTAAGTCTTCCTTTGTATTTTTATGGTCTTGGCATCCCTCATACCAGTTTCCAGGATGAGGAAATCATACAGCACTGGCCACAAGGCTTATGGGAGTATAAGGAAAGAGACCTGGGTGGGAAAGCTGACTTATGGGGACAGGCCACTGTAGCATCCAGCAAGGACCCACATGGGGAGGGGGTGTGGAAACTAATTCTACACAGCATCAAAAAGTCAGTCCAGTTCCAGGAAGGCAGCAACCAGGATAACCAACAGCAACAGAACCCTGAACAAGGGTTGGAACCAATGGGAAAAACCAAAAGGTGCTCAATTTCCAGCTGAAGTTCAGAACGGGAAGAGTCTTTATACCATTCACACTCTTCAAAAGCAGATTCTAGAGACACAGAATAGGGGGTTATAAGGCCCCAGTTAGTCTACAGACCCCGGCCCAACAGAATCACATTAACTGACTTATCCAGGGCAGTGTTTAGGAGCTACGACCCAATAGCATGACTAATATCAGCAAAATTCCACAAGTTTCAGCCCCCGGCTATAGAACAACAAAAACTTATTTCCAAACTCCAATTTCCAATACACCAAGATACACACACCTCATGTGGAACCAAATTAAACTGGTTTCCAAAAGAGCAAGGTTGTCGAAAGATGGAAGAATTCTTACCCTGAAACGTGTTAACAGAGGTAGTTTGGGGCCAAACAATGAGAAATAATCTGATTTTACCTTTAGTATTTTCTTATCATTCCATAATGATGTAATCTAATCACGTGCATTCATGATTTATGTTATTCTTTCCTTCTACTTAGATTTCTGTTACCTCACAATTGTTTATTTCCAACTGGCACTGCTTTTTTGCACTATTGCCTTAAAATTTCCTTCCATTATTTCATTATGGAAGAGACTTATGTAGAACCACATATTTCAGTTTTTATTTTATAGAAACATCAGCTTCCTTTATGTTAGGTGGCATGCATAGTACTCTTTGGAGTGATCTTAATTTGCGGGCTCTGATTTTCCATTCATTTATTTGCTGTTGTTACCTACATAGCACATATGCAGAAAGGTTTCCAGATCACATCCCTTTGAAGAGATGTTCTGATGGGTAATTTTCTATGTCAACCTGGCTGGGCCACAATGCCCAGGTATCTGGTCAAGCATTATTCCAGAGTTACTGTGAGGATGTTTTTGCATGAGAACAAATTGGTGGACTATGAGCAAAGCAGATTGCCTTGCAGGATGTGAGTGGGTCTCATCCAATCCATCAAAGGCCTTAATAGGACAAAGAATGACCACCCCCAAGGAAGAAGGAACTCTGCCTGCACATTGCCTTTGGACTAGAACCATAAATCTCCCCTAAGTCTCCAGTCTGCCAGCCCACCCCACTAGATTTTGGACTTAGAGAGCCTCCACAACCCTGTCAGCCAGTTCCTCAAAATACATTTCTCAGTGGAAAGATAGACAGACAGACAGAGACATCCTGCTGGTTCTGTTTCTCTGGAGAACCCTGACAATACAGATGCCTTTTGAGATGTAGACAGACATGATATAGATTTCAATATATGCATATGTCTTATTTTATTGCTACATAACAAATTATAAAACAATGTAGCAGCTTAAAACATTGTGCATTTATTATTTAAGTTTCTATGAGGTCAGGGTCTGGGCATGGCTTAACACTGGGTCCTCTATACAGAGTCTCATCTGTCTACAACCAAGCTGATGACAGGAGCTGTGGTGTCACGTAAGGCTCACATGATGAAGGACTCACTTTTCACAGGTTCCAGTTTCTTACAGTTGCAGGATTGAGGTTTTCCCTTCTTGCTGGCTGTTGGCCACAACCCTCAGCTTGTAGGGCCCCTCAGTTCTTCCCTGTATGGGTCTCCCAACACAGGCAGCTTCACCCATGGTAACTTCTCTCTTCACAGTCAAAAGAAGAAGTGAGAGACTCCAGCAAAACAGGTGCTCCATAACAATCACACACTCACATGTATCTTTCCAAGCTTGCATGAATGCCAGAACTTGGAAGTCGCAGTCCACCTATGCTCTAGGGGAGGGGTCACCTACGGGCATGAACTCCAGGAGGCAGGGACCACGGAGCAACTTTAGATCCTATCCTCTGCAGTATAATTTTTTCCCAACTAAATTTTAGATAAGAGCAGCCACATTTAGAAGTCAACTTTTTCCTTTTTCTCATGAATACAATGAGACTCAGGGTGTGTTCACCTGTAAAATCATTTATCGTGTTCACTTCCTTTTGGATGTCAACTTACTCAGCTTTTGCCTTTATAAAAAGTGCCATTGGGGGTGGCGCCTGTGGCTCAAAGGAGTAGGGGGCGCCAGCCCCATATGCCGGAGGTGGCAGGTTCAAACCCAGCCCCGGCCAAAAACAGCAAAAAAAAAACAAAAACTGGCATTAGAATAACTGCAGTTCAGAAGTACAGTTAGGCCAGAACAGTTGCAGAGAAGCCAAATGTGATTTTTTTTTTTTTTTTTTTTAGGGGGTGTGGGGTTGTTTGGTTGTTTTGCTGTGCTACAAAAGCCCTCTTGGTGTTTCCTTATTTCTTTTCTTTTTACATTTTCTTAACTTTAATTGAAGTACCTAGTAACAAATTTTAGATAATATATATAATATATATATATATATGTGTGTGTGTGTGTGTGTGTGTGTGTGTGTGTTTTGTTTTTGTTTTTGTTTTTTGTAGTTTTTGGCCAGGGCTGGGTTTAAACCCGCCACCTCCAGCATATGGGACCAGCGCTCTACCCCTTATATTTAATATTACACGAGGTTGTAACCAACCACCTTCCTTTTAAAGTTTCTTGCATTAAAAATATATTAAAATTTCTTTATTATTAGCTTGATTTTCCTTTCAAGAGCATTGATCTCAACATATTAAAACATTTGTTTGGCTACAAATGTAACTTCTTAAACACACATGCACCTTTCTCAAAGTAAAGGACAGCAGTATAACAATAAAGTAAATTCTACTGAACTGTCTCCCTGACCTTGGTACAAGACCAGGGTCTTCCATATACTGTTTCTCATTTTCACTTCTTTTTCCAACTTTGTAAAATACTTCCTAAATGTTTTACTACATATAACAAAGAACTATTTTTTTGCAATTTTTCGCCAGGGCTGGGTTTGAACCCACCACCTTTAGCATATGGGTATGGCGCCCTACTCCTTTGAGCCATAGATGCTGCCCTATAACAAAGAAGATTTTAAAAGATTTAACAGTAACAGTTCAGTTTAGAAAGTCAAAATAATGCCAGGTGACTAGTATAAAGGTAACCAGAGCTAAAAGAGAACATATTATACCATTAACGTAGATACTATTTACTTTTTGTGTGCACTCTCTACATAAAGTAGGTTTAAATTAATAAGACGTGCCCTTGGCCTTTAGAACAATGTTATTAACATCATACAGAGGATGTTGACAAGGATCCTGCTGTAATTAGCACTAACTTCCTAACAAGATTCCTAAGCACTGTATGTGATCTCCGGATTTTATTGGAGATGAACCACCTATTGTTTGCTTTTCTGCCCCAAAATGTTCCCTCACCCAAAGTCATTGCTTCTCTTGCAGGCCTCTTGGGCAGCCAATTATCCAAATCCAGTGCTCAAAGCACCACAGGGCTAGGAGAGAGGTAGGGTCAGCGTTCCCCTGTTTCTACACTGCACACGTTCCAAACCATTATTCTCCCACCTCTATGCAAGGCGTATTCTGTCCTTAAGATTTACCTCAGGGGTGCAGAGATTAAGGGAATCTCTAAGTCCCCAATGAGGGATTCAGCCTCCAAGTCATGTACACAGAGGGCAATGAACACCATCCTGAGCTGCCTGTGAGTCCACAGAATTATTCAAGCAAGGCAACCACACCCCAACATGGGAAGCAGGGTTACCCAACTCTAACTTCTGCTATTTGCCACAGCCCCGGCTTGTTCACGCTGCTCCTCAATGTGACCCCGTGTGACCTCGCTTGATGGGTGGCATCCCTCTCCCAGGAAGGTGCACATCTGTGACCCGGGAGCTGCTGTCCATCTCCTCTGTTCAGCATCAGCACCCCCTGTGTGTGGCATCGCACATGAATCAGGGCCAGGAATCCTCTCTCACCAACAGGAGGAGTATGAGGCGACCAAAATGTTTTGACTTTTTGGTAAAAAGGACACTGCAGGTGTTAAGGATCTTGAGGTGAGGAGATTATGCTGGATTATCTGGTGGTTCCAAAACTCTTGATTTGACGAGAGGAAGGCAGGAGGGTCAGAGTCAGGGAGGACAGAAGACGCCAGGCTGCTGGTGTTGAAGTCAGGGGCAGAGGCTACAAGCCAAGCAAAGCAGGCAGCCTGTAGTAGCTGCAAAGAGCAAGGAAACATTTGCTCTGGACACGTCCAGAAGGAACAAAGCTCTGATGATGCCATGATTTTAGAATCCTGACTTTTAGAACTGTGTGAGAATAAACATGTGTGATTTTAAGCCACTAAATTGTGTTCATTTGCTACTGCAACCTTAGGAGATTACCGTATATACTCGAGTATAAACCAACCCAAACTCGGCACAAATTTTGTGCTGAAAAAACTCAGCTTACACTTGAGTGTATACGGTAATCCACCTGTCGTTTTGAAGTAGACCTTATGTCAGGCCTCCGTGTTTTGTCCACAGCGCCATCTCATCTCAGAATAGTCTTCTCACTAGAGATTGTCCCAACACCTATGAATACTTAGCCTAACTCAGCTCAAGTATCACAGTGTCCAGAAGAGCTTCCCAGTACTTACCTCTCCACTGGGCTCAGGCCCAGTAAGTTTTTCCTCATCTGTGTTCACATAATGCCCATGGTTATTTTAGAGAAAATGATGAAGCTCTAAGTTGGAGCAGACTCAGTCGGGGTATTTTATGGTTTGCTGATAAGGTCATTGACTACACTGGCTAATCCTCCATCCCCCACTCACGTGGCCTGGCAGCATTTCACTCCCTCCTCCGCACTTGGCTTCTAGAACACTCTCCTCCAGTTTCACTTTCTTACCTCGATGTACTCTCCTTCAGTTTTCTTTGCTGGTTCTTCTTGTGTCTCTGAACCCTGAAATCCTAGGAGACATCAGGGCTCAGCTGCAGATTATTCGTCAACTCTGTCCACACTTACTCACCAGGACATCTCAGCCTCCAAGCTTTAAAAACCAACTGCATGCCCGAGACTAACATCTAATCACCAGCCTAGATCTTCCTTGAACTCCAGTCTAATCAACCCAACTGCATTTTTGATACTTCCATTTGAATGTCTATCACCTTTTTAAAATATACCATGTGCCCAATTGAACTTCTGACCCCTCACTCCCTCTCACTCTCTTCCTTCTCAGGGATGCCATTCATTAGCCCTGCAGGCCCCAAACATCTCTGACACCTCCCTTGTGCACCTGAAGTTTGATTTTCTAACCAAGTATGTTTTTTTGTTTGTTGAGACAGTCTCACTCAGTCACCCTGGGGTTGAGTGCCATGGTGTCACAGCTCATAGCAACCTCAAACTCTTAGGCTCAAGGGATCCTCCTGCCTCAGTCTCCCAAGTGGTTAGGACTATCAGCACCTGCCACAACCCCACCTAGTTTTTTTCCTATTGGTAGAGAGGGGGCTCACTCTTGCTCAGGCTGGTCTTGAACTCCTAAAACTCAGGAGATCCACCTGCCTCAGCCTCCCAAGTACTAGGATTACAGTAGTGAGCCGCTGCCACTGGCCAAAATATGTTGTCTTAACCTTCAAAACGCATCAATTATCCAATCATGGCTTGCAACTTCCATGGCTATCACCACATCCAAGACACCATCTCTCAGATAGATTACGGCAATCACCTTCTAACCCATCTCCCTTCAGACTGGTCTCAGGGAGCAGCCAGAATAACCCTGTTCAATCACAGGTGAGATTGTGTCACACCGTACTCAAAATGTTCCCATGGCTTCCTAACTCTCTCACATTAGCAGGAGAAGTCCTTGAAGGCTCTTCTGGGTCAACATCACCTGGCCCCAATATTCTGCTAGTCTTATCTTCTCCCCTTACTCACACCACATAGACTCCACATTGTTGCCACCTCAGGGCCTTTGCACTTGCTTAATCCTCCCCACTCACCCCCCACCAGGAATGCTTTTCTCTCAGACATCCCCTGGCTTATTCCCAAACTCCTACAAGTTTTTACTACAGTATTATCATTTCAGTGAGCCCTTCTCGGATCAATCTATTTAAAATTACAGGTTCTGTCCGAATGCACTGCCTGGCCCCCTTCCCTGCCCTGTTTTTCTTCTCATATTTGTTATCATTCTCTAATCTGCAATTTATTTTACTGATTTCTCTTGGTTACGCTTTCATTTTTACTTTCCCATTCATCTGTTTTGCTCACTGCTATCTCTCCAGGCACGAGAATACTGTATGTGCACACAAGTACCATATAAAAAATTGTGAAAGGAAGAAGGAAAAGAAGGAAGGAATCATAATGACCAACATTGAATTCTGCCAAGCATTAATGCAGAGATGATTTTATTACCTCCCTGCAAGTGCCTTAAAAGAGATACGCTGTTATTATTTGTCCTTAACAGTTGTAAGACTGGCGTTGAGGTTCTAAGTAACACACCCAAGATCACACTGGCTAGTAACTGATACACAATTAACATATTTTAACACGTTTGATAGGCTTAATTATCACGAGAAAGGGACCTTTTAGAAGAACTATTCTCCTACCTCCAAAATGGGGAGATGTCACTCTTTAAAAATGTTACATGAGGTCTGACAAGTTCACAAACTCATCTTAGGAAAAGTGTTACACACCTCATTGCTGAACTTTACCGTAGTTACCTTCAGAGTCCTCCCCCTGGGAAGCTGTGCACTGAGGCCAGTGCCTAGTCCGTCCTTCAAAGCCATTTTGGAACTCTTTCTGGAATGGCCATCAGAGCTGTTATTGCATTACCCTTGATATCCTAAAGATTATCAAAATGTCTTCCCTTTAATATTTCCTTTATCTTCAAGTAAAGACAAAAGTCACTGGGGGCCAGATCAGGTGATTAGAGAGGGTGTGCCAATCTAGTTATTTATTTACTGGTAAAACCTCCGCATAGACAGTGCCCTGTGAGCTGGTGCATTGTGATGATACAAGATCCATGAGTTTTCAGAAAAACTACAGGTCATTTTTATCTGACTTTTTTTATGCAGCAGCTTCTTCAGCACTTCCAAATAGTGAACTCGTTTAACTATTTGTCCAGTTGGTATAAATACGCAATCCTTCTGCTACCAAGAAAGGTCAGCAACATTGTTTTGACTCTTGATTTAGAATATCAGATTTTTTGGTCATGAAGAATCGGCTGATTTCCATTGTGCACTTTGACACTTTGTTTCGGGTCGGATTGGAACACCCAGTGATGACACAGCCCTAAACGTTGCCTTGCCTGTCCAAAAGGTCTTGGCAAACTTCCACTCTCCTTTGCTCTGGTTCTTTGATGAACTCCTCGTATGACAGCTGTAATGACCATGCCAGAAAAAGAGATCAAAGTTGCTTTGAAGCATGGACTGGGTGCTGGCACTGTTGCTTCCCAAGGGAGTACTTTGCAGGGGACTATAGCGAGGTAGGGGCGTTTTTTCTAGGATGGGCTCATGAATGGTCAAACTTTGTATACTTAGAACACATATGGATATATAAACACTTGGGATTAAAAAATTCACAGAAAATATTATAACCATATTTAACATATTTCAAATAGTATACCTCCCCCAGGGAAATCTTTTGAAGCACAGTAAATAATTTTAGAGTTTTGCCATGGTGTTTCCCTTTTTGTTCTCTCTCATTGTTAATACCTATTCAGTTTACAGTTACTCTTTCCATAATTCATTAGATCATAAAAATCAATTTGCTAATTTAAATTTAGAGATAGAAAAAATATTTTATCAAATTTTATGCTGCTTTATTGCTTGAGTCTTCCTAATCTTGAAATGAATTTGAACATAACTGGTTAAATAAAATTTTTTAAATATTGACAGATTTCTGTCTTCTTTGAAAGACTATCATTTATCAAAAAAAAATATTAATTTGTTTTCAAGTGGCTAAATTTTATGTACTCTATGTTTTTAGCTAATTTCAGCAACTCAAACAATTGAACTATCAGTTTGGTTGGAGCAACAACATAGATTTGTGAATTTTTTTAATTATAATTTTTATGTCAAGAATAATACCTTCTGTTTTTCATCAAAATGTAGTATATAAAAAGATAGTCTGAAAGCCAGTATTGAACATTCATGAAATTATTAATATTTAGAAAAGTTTTCCCTTTCCTGAAAGAAACCTAAAATTTCATTTGTATATGAAATTGTGCCTAATCTTTCGTTATAAAAACTTAGAATGTGGCAAAACTGGTGTTATCAAAAACCGATTTAAAATTTATTTTTACACCACCTTTCAAATACTTAAATTCCAAATGGGCTTGATCATTAAGCTTAAATTGAAGAAAGGATATAAAATGGAAATCTGTAACTACACTGGTTATAGAACCTCTTAATATATATTACTAAACAATTTAAAATATTCATTAAAAATCATACCCGAAGATGAGAGAACTTTGGGAAAGAATGTATTTGAAGAAATTTATAAGTATTTTTTAAAAGTTGATTAAGTAATGTGTTACTGAAAAATAATTTGCTTTGTAATGATTCAAATAAAACTTTTAAAAAAACTAATATTGGGTGGTGCGCATAGCTCAGTCGGCAGGACCGAGGGTGGTGGGTTCGAACCTGGCCCGGGACAGCTAAACAACTGCAACAACAACAAAAAAAAATAGCCAGGTGTTGTGGCCAGTGCCTGTAGTCCCAGCTACTTGGGAGGCTGAGGCAAGAGAATTACTTAAGCCCAAGAGTTGGAGGTTGCTGTGAGCTGTTACACCACAGCACTCTATCAAGGACAACATAGTGAGACTCTGTCTCAAAAAAAAAAAGAAGAAAAAAAAAAGCTAATATTTTTCTTTTTAATTTAATTCACAACTTTATCCATTTCAGAAACACAAATTTCATGTTGCCAACCTCAAATGCAAATGTGTCATCACTGTTGTCAGCTTAAAAAGAAAGAATTTTACAAATCCAAAGTGCAATTATTTGGCTGCTCCTGGGAACTTAAGCTTTATTCTTTCTATCTCAAATATCTCAAAAATAGATAATACAAACATTAAAAAGATACAGATAAGGTTATTTTGACCTAAGTAAGGAATAAAACCTCAAGCTAAACCAGAAATATTTCTGGCAGAATTTATTCTCTTTTCACATTATGCTCTTTTAATCTGTTTATAACTGGGAAAAGGCGTATGAAAATAATTTATTGGAGTCAAAGTATAATATTTCTGAATTATAAAATAAAGTAGCTATAATATAATGATAGTTCCTGAAAGTTAAGCCTATAATACCTATCCAAATATTCTTTTGCTCATAAAGATGATCTAAAAATTACCTATGTTTAACTAATATAAGAAAAGTATATTTTTCTGAAATCTTTGTTTATAAACAATTAAATTTTAAAACTATCAGAATCTCGAATCTATAAATTTTATAAAGACTATCTCTCCAAACTTGGGAGGGGCCTTAAATTTTAAAATATTTAAATATACATTTAATACACAAAATTAAAAAACATAAAATATTAACAAAATGGGATTTTCTGGAGCTGATTTTGTAAAACATATCTTTGGTTGATACAAATGAAATTCAGAGAAAATGTTACCAGAAGTAATTTCTATCATATTACCCTTTCCCCCTTTCTTCCCAGCATCTTGTAATAATTTTAAATGATTGCTTTGGCTTCCTTAATTTGATAAAGAACCCAGCTGACCAAATGAACTGTTTCTTTTCATTTTTCCACATATGTTTATTACTATATAAAAAATTTCTAAAGGGTCAACTTATTTTAATCACATGTGTACATTAATAAAGGTATTAATACTAGCATAAATCTGAGTTGCAAACTAGGACACTGTCTTTCAATCAGCAAATGATTATTAAAGACCCGTGATGTATATGGTGTTAGAGAGGTTGGGAGTAAAATTATAAATGCTGCACGTGGCAGTCAGCCTCCTGGTACTCATGCCCTTGCATAATTCACTCTCCTTAAATGTAGGTTGGACTTAGTGATGTGCTTCTAACAAATAAGGCAAAGTGATGGAAAGTCATTTCCAAGGTTAGGTTAGGTTATAAAGGACTGTGACTTTAGTTTCTCTTTATCTCCCTTCTCTTGCTACTTTGATGAAGCAAGACCTTATGTTGTAGGCTGTCCTCTGAAGAAACCCACCTGGCAAGGAACTGAGGAAAGCCTTCGGCTTAGGAAAAACGAAGACCCTCAGCAAGCTCAGAAGCAGATCCCATTGTGCCTGAGCCCCAGTAATGACTACAGACCCCTGACATCTTGATTGTAACCTAGTGAGAAACCTTAAGCTATAAGACCTAGTTAATCTGCATCTGGATTTCTGGCTCCACAGCACTGTGAAACAATAAGTGTGCATTATTTAAAGCTGCTAAAAAGTTGGAATAATGTGGTCTACAGCAATAAGTAACTAATACACTCTACCAAAAAATGTATCAACTATTAAAAGGATAATTTCAATATGATGCAAGATACCATGTGTCCAGAAGTCTTTATAAAGCAATATGGCGGCACAAGGAGTGTCTATTTCTGACAAGAAGTCAGAATTTATTAGGAAGGAGAATGCAAAAGAAGAAAAGTAAAAAAGTTTTTTGTTGTTTTTTTTCCCCTAGAAATTGCAAAAGCACAGATGAAAAAGCATAGGAGTCTGAGCCACGTGGAAACAGCAGCGGGAACACGAATGGGAAAGTGGGTGTGAAGTACATTTTGTTTGGGAGCAAAACGATGGTATTTGATGAACAATGAACTATGGGGAACGGAAATAAAGAGGGAAGGGGAAGATGTCACTGAGAAGTTCAGTCCAACTGATTTGGAGAAAGGGTGACGTTATTACACACGGAAGGGAGTACAGATGGAGGAAAATCGCAGGGGACAAAGTAAGTTTGTCTGAACCGGACTTGAGTAACAGTGGGATAACGTGTGCAGTGGCAAGTCAGCAGTTTAAAATATAATTATGATGTTTAAGAACGTCAGAACTGCAGGTGAAGATTTGGGAATAATTAACTTAGGAATGCTGATTAAAGCTGTGAAAAGAAATGAGATAGCCTACTCAGTGCTTAAAAACCTCTTATTACTGTCTACTAGCTCCAGGATAAAATATAAAATCATTAGCTATGCACTAACCCAGCTTCACTGCTGCACACTCCAATGGACACTCTGTGTTCCAAACACACAAAATGACAAATAGGTCTCCCAAGATGCTATGTATTTTCATACCCCAATCCTGAGACCTTGAACTTCCTCTTCCTGATATGCCCTCTCCTCATTCAGCCTTCACCTCTGCTGTGATTCTAGAACACATGGTCCTAATCACTGGGAAGCCTTTATCACATTACACTATTATCTTTCTGTCCTGAGCACACCAAAGCCAGGACAGGTTTTAATATGTTTACCATGTTCATAATAGGTTTAATATGTTGATCATGATTTAATATGTTGAGCACTCTGTGGCACCTTGACCACTGAGCATAAACTCAAGGTTTAAAGCCAAAATACTTACTGGAGGCAGGGGAGAGGAGGAAAGAAGGAAAATGGAGAGGCTAAGGAAAAATTGAAATCATCTTCCTTTAAAGAGCAAATCAAACAGGAAGTGAGGAAGATCTTAAGCAAGCAAAGTGGTCACTTGTATTTTAAAAGTGTAACGTCTCCTAATGGTAAATTCTCTTCAGTCGCCATTTTTACATTAGCTAAACACCTCTCAAATTTAATTTTTAAAAATAACTATAAAATTTGGCTTTTGTAATTTTGGAAGCGTTCTGGATAAAAGTCATGAAAGTTTTATCAAATCTTCTATGAATCAGCACGATCCCTTAAAACACACTCTGCTGTACTTGCCATGGCTGTGGACTCATAATTTCCCTCTGTTCTTTCTTTACTGGATACCCATGACATATGAAACAGTCATTACTTTACACGGCTCTCTGAGTTGCCTCCGTTTGCCTCCCTTCACCTCCTAACACACATCCATGCAGATTCTCACAACAACCTAAATAATGGTCTTCAGTACTATGGCCTCTTGGTCAGACAAGATCCTCCTATCTCCAGTCTTCCTCATCTCCAACATCTTCCCCAAGCACAGCTGTGTTTTTGCTCTTCGGCAGTTTCATAAACTGTGTTTCCTGCACCAAGACCACTGTGGCCTTGACCACCACACCAATACTTGTTGCAGTGCGTGGGATATGGAGTAGCGATTGCTCTGGACATCACTGCTGCTTCATGTCAGAGTTATCTTGTTTATATTCACTGGATACTTTCACTACCTTATTGCTGTGGGAAGGTAGGATAACTTGGCTGTCACTCTAAACTTCTTTCCTAGTCTCTAAGTACCAAAAAGATGTTAATTTATATGGTTTGATTTTTAGTTCATTTATTTGTTAGTTTACGTACTGCAATGGAGTTCTGTTTTACTCCTTACTAGGAAAAATTGAATGTAACTTTTTTCTAATACACAAGATTCTTTATTCTTCTTTACAAGGTCAATTACACATTTTTTTTTAATATATCATGCCATTTATCACCTGATATGCATCTCCAAGACCACTTTCCCTGAACACACTTGCCTCCCCCAACTTATTTATGTGTATATATGTGTGTGCGTGTGTGCGCCTCAACAGCACAGGGTGATTTTTATAATTTTATGGAATATATTGGTCTTAAAATCTTCTGCAGTATAATAATACTATAAATAAAATACTACAGTATTAAAAATAATTATAAACAGTACCTGTTGAGCAGATAGCAGGTATCTGACAATGAAATACTGGTGAAGTAGCATGCCCAAAGATGTACAATTAATATATGGGGGGGGAAAAAGGAATTGAAATCCAGAATCTAATTTCAATGACCAGGACCTTAACTACTGCTTTATAAAATTCAAGTGCTGAATTCCTATAGTACTTTATGGTCTAAAACACAACTTTAATATATTTCAGTCCTCGAAAAAACACCGGTAGGGGTCAGATCAGATATTTCTTATTAAGTGACGAAGTGAAATTTTCTGATTTCAAGGATCATTTTTTTTTAATTTTGTCTGTTTCCATGAACATATCTTAAAAGATATAATCAGAGAAAATTAAAAAATTATGAATTAAAATATAGTTCTTTATTAAGTGCTCATATCACAGAGAAGTGACTCACTCAGCACTCATTTCTGATTTGGTACAGAGTGTGTACATATCAGCAAGGATCACAGGAAAGAGCTCTCAGAACTAGTGTCAAGTGCCCGTGAGTGATGAATTATTCACTCGTGAGGCGAAGGTATCAATTGGTTACTGAACACAGGTTCAGCCACCCACCACCTGAGAACTTAAAAAGAGAGGCAAGTGCTGGTGAGAAGAGGTGGGTGCATCAGGCACCAGCCGCCTAAGATGACAGACGGCTGCCTCAAAGACCATTGCATCCTTATGCTTCCTAAGGTCTTATAAAGGATGGGGCAATATGCTTTCTGTACGTAACAGAGAAAAAGATTCATAAAAGTTATTATGACTTGTTCAACGGCTACCAGCAAACAATACTGGTCAGCAATAGGTCATCGGGTGGATTTGACCATCAGCTGTCTGAAGATGGCCTCTTCCAACTCTTTATCCAGTTCTCCCCAAGGACATTTTCTAATATTGTGCCTGGCAGCTGTGTAAATAAGCAGCAGGTTTTTTCCTAAAATTTTAAGATAGAAAAAGCCAAAAGCACACTGGAAGCTAAATGGCTTCCCTTTAGCTAGCCTAGCGATGTGGCCTAAACTGCCCACAGGATGTACTTAGCACCTCAGAGTCAATGCCGCGGTGCTGGCTCCAGCCAAAGCCCATGTCCTTCCCCAGTTCCTTCTCTCCAACATTTGCTCCTCTTTCTCATCTATCCAGGTCCAGCTCCCTAAATCCCTAGAGAGAAGAGAACCCCCCCCCCCATCCATTTCACATGCAGGGAACACTTTTGTCAATATCAGGCAAGGGGATAAAATTTGATGAAGTTTATTCTCAAGGATGTCATATTTCAGAGGAAAGAAATACCACTATGAACCTTCTTCCATTTCTGCATATAGTAGGTGTTCATTGCAAGTTAGTTGATGAAAATTGGGGCTAGACATCTTTCCTAAGCCAACCACACCCCTTCTAGCTCTTAGTGTTTAAAGTCACTATGTAAAATTTGTATTTAAAAAACTCAGAAAGGCTTGGCACCTGTAGCACAGTGGTTACAGTGCCAGCCACATACACAGAAGTTGGCAAGTTCAAACCCAGCCCAGCGCCAGCTAAAATAACAATGACAACTGTAACAAAAAACAGCCAGGTGTTATGGCAGGTGCATGTAGTCCCAGCTACTTGGGAGGCTGAGGCAAGAGAATTGCTTAGGCCCAAGAATTGTGCTGTGAGCTATGACACTACAGCACTCTACTGAGAGCAACATAGTGTGACTCTGTCTCAAAAAAAAAAAAATAATAAACTTAAAAAGCTAGATACTGAATTATACTTTTTAATAATGATAATTAATTGAGAAAAAACACAGGCTGACATAAAGACAATATACATTGCACAATTCCCCATGGAGAGAAGTCTGTGGGAGGTGTGGCTGAGATTTCAGATTTAGGCTATAGATAAAGCCTTATTTGCCCATGACTGGACAGGAAATTACAGTCCTGGAGACCCTGCTGGCTGTGGTCTTAGTGGGGGCATACTCTCCTCCTCGAACCGTACCAGGACACCCACTTCAAGGACTGGGTGTCTGCTGCCATCAATACAAATTTATAGATGCCTCTGTTGGGGGTTTTGTTGGCTTAATCACAAGACAGCTGAGCCACAGACACTCATTTCAAGGGACCAATTTTAGAAATCAGTACGCCTATACCTTCATTGCAGTTTTGTAATCTTGTCTGCTGCTCAAGAAACACAGATGGCTTCGGAATGAGAGAGTACACCTCAGCCCAGGAGTAAAAAGCAGAAATGGAAATGGAATGTTTAATAATTATTTCCTTCCTCTCTTTCCATCAAAGACATCTAACCGCTAATCAGAGCTTCTGATCAGCATGAGATTCCATTAAGGAATTATCAACTGAGTGGATATAATTCTATTACAGAGGAGATATCTGACAGATGAGTTAGTTCATGTCACCTTATCATGAGAAACTAGTCAGTTTTTGTTGTTTTTTTTTTTTTTTTTAGAATTTTAAATGTTTTAAATGCCTCAGAGATTTTCTACTATATTCCCAGACTCTAAGGAGCCCAGGAATGCCAACTTGCCTCCACGAACAGAGTTACTGCCAGGTCCTCAACATTTAAACTTGTTATTTATACTTGCTGAATGTGAAAGACATGCCATTTGTGTGGAGAGTCAAAGGCAAACATAATCCAGATGTCAGCTGAGCCCATAGTTTCTTCCATAATTTCCTCTGAGCCCATCTCCATATTTCCCTATATCTGGGTATAAGACCAGTGCACTAACGCAAAACGTCAACAAATTTGCCAATTCGGCTTGCTTTTGTCACCTCTAATACTGATTTCTTCTCCTGTTAAATTCTCACCATTACTTGCATTCAATACAACATGTCCATTCTCTCCTCTCTGCTCAGGACCAACTCTGACATGTAACCTGTTTTCTTTGATATGTCAAAACACCATTTGGTCAAGATCTACGTGCATATGACAGATACTGCCCAAGGTAACGTGTGAGGGAGCATTGTGCTCATGATCACAGCTGATGAGAAACACCACAAACTGAACACAGGCAGTCCTTTAACCATCCCTTTCCTGGGAATCTTTCCCCCTTAACCCACATAGTTGCATACTCTCCTCCACTTGTTATTGTGTTTCTGATCCTCTCTTCTTCCCTCCTGGGTTCACTGCCACCTTCAAGTAACCATTTATTCTGATGCTGAGCAGTCTAGCCATCCATTTCCTTCAAAACTACATACCCTGGAGAGTTTCTGCTTTCCAGTATAAAGAGGTCTCTCAAGGTATCTTGTTAAAAAATGTCCCTCTACTTAGGAGAGAAATCCTGCTACTCCCTTAGGGGCAGAGCAGGGACCTTCAGTCGTGTTTTGTAAACAGCTTGGTTTTTTACTTTGTTGTGAAAGAATTTTGTCAACCAAGCAAAATACATGTGTGAATAAAAAGTTAACTGAAAAGTTTTATATTAATTGTTTGATAAAAAATACTACCACAATATCTGTCTCCAGAAGTATAATGTAAGCCGATAATTAAAAGAATCTACTTATAATAAAAGCATGCTCCATAGTTAAGAGAAGAAGTATGATGCCTATTCACTTAACCACTTTCAATTGTAAAAAAGTGGTACATTTAGAAGGAGACTTCACCTCTTTCATGTTTACATGGATGGAGCTGGAACATATTCTTCTTAGCAAAATATCTCAAGAATGGAAGAAAAAGTACCCAATGTACTCAGCCCTACTATGAAACTAATTTATAGCTTTCATATGAAAGCTATAACCCAATTATAACCTAAGGATATGGGGAAGGGGGAAAGGGATGTAAGGAGGAAAGGGAGGAGGGAGGGGAGGGTGATTGGTGGGATTACACCTGCGGTGCATCTTACAAGGGTACATGTGAAACTTACTAAATGTAGAATATAAATGTCTTAACACAATAACTAAGAAAATGCCAGGAAAGCTATGTTAATCAGTGTGATGAAAATGTGT
>CAUYPK010041180.1:0-18701 GCA_963574355.1 Loris lydekkerianus
AAGTTGTAAACAAGCCTTTTGAAAATTGCTCTAATAAGCACTGTAGTAATTGGGTACTTATATACACAATATTGTTTTAGAGATCATCAGAATTACTGGAAATGTAGTCATAATTGTGAAGGAAAACATGGGGGTCTTTTCCTTGGTAAAATTCCCAATATACACACACTTTCTGGTTCTTCAGTCCAATTGCTGAAGTTTTTAAACAATATTTTAACCTAACATTTTTGACATCAACATTTCTTTTAAAGTGTTCCTTTTGACACTTAGTTACTGATTTTCCTGGGTTCGACATATTAAATATTCTGTGAGATGACATGTATATTTTTCCCGAAAGCTGATTCTCATGAATTTGAATAGCTGAGTTCTTTTGTTTATTTTTATTTACTAAAATACCTGGCACACAATGCACCAAAACCTAGAGTGGTGGTTTTATATAAATGCTCATGACTTTGTATCATTAATTATTGATCCACGTATAATTTGTGCAATATGGTGTATGTATGTAGAGAGTGAGTTATGAATAAAAAAAAAAAAAGTGAAAAAAAAAAAAAAAAAAGAAAACATCTCTTGGCTCGACACCTGTAACTCATCGGCTAGGGTGCCAGCCACATACACTGGAGCTGGCGGGCTCAAATCCAGCCCAGGCCTGCCAAGCAACAATGACAGCTACAACCAAAACAGCCAGGCATTGTGGCGGGCACCTGTAGTCCCAGCTACTTGGGAAGCTGAGGCACGAGAATCACTTAAGCCCAAGAGTTGGAGGTTGCTGTGAGCTGTGATGCCACAGCACTCCACCGAGGGTGATAAAGTGAAACTCTGTCTCAAAAAAGAAAGAAAGAAAGAAAACGGGTCTTAACATACTAAATTTGTGTAGTAATGAACATGCTATTTTCTCCTACTAGATACTCTAATAAGATTGTATCTTTCTAGGTGGCACCTGTGGTTCAAGGAGTAGGGCACCGGCCCCATGACGGGTCAAACCCAGCCCTGGGTGAAAACTGCAAAAAAAAAAAAAAAAAAAGAGTATCTTTCTTCCTTCATTAATCCTCCTCATAGTTATGTGGGCTTTATATCTTTTCCTAAATGCAGGAGCTTAGAAAATTAGAACTCTAAAATGAAATTTTACTATTGTGCATAAGTAATAGTCATTAGAATCAGCTGAGCTTCCCATAATGTCCATTGTCTACTTTTTTAAAACTCAGGTGTAAATTTATAAATGTGTTATTAAAATATACACATTCAAATACAGTTTTACTTACAAGAGGAAACAGGAAAATGAGAAAGCTGTGCTATAGTATATTCAGCTAGGCCCTCATTTCAAGAAAATCTAACGATGTAAGAAAACATTCCATTATTTTCGTTACAGACTAATTTTAAATCAATCCCTTATGTTATATTCATTATCTGTATATATGTATATGGCATTTTAAATCAGTTTATAAAAATACATGTAACAATTTTAACCTACACTGTATAATTAGAAACAAAGGACTATACCAAAAACTGTCTTATGCCTAAAAATATTTCTGTAACAGGAATAGTGGTTCAGTGGGTCTTTGATCCAATGAGTTTTCTTTCACTTGATTTCTCTTAGTAAGACCCAGGTCTTTAACATCTATTTTAAATGACCGTGTCATAGGTCCCATCTAGTCTTCTTTGCTATCTTATATAAGAAGCAATAGAAAAGGCTTTTATCATCCTCTTAATCACACTTCCAGCAATAAAAGAACAATTCAATCTTATTCTATATACATATCAAAGTAGAAAAGCAAGATAGACACTACCTATCTCTCACCTTTGAATTGGCACATTTCCTATGGAGCAATAGCTGAGGCTATCTCTTATTTTACCATCTCCTGAACTGGTAACATACAGATGTCTTGCTCCAGGTACATAGAATATGTCAGCATTCCATCAGTGTACCATATCTTAGGACACTGAGGAGACTTGGTAGACAAATAACAACACTTGCCGGAATGGTGGATGAGTAGCATCTTGATTAGATCAAATCAAAACTTAGAAGACTAAATAAGCAGAAAATGAATAAAACACTAAATGGTTAGTAAATGTAAATGAGGAGGCTCATTTATTGTAGAAGTTTTATGTGAGCATGTCATTGTTGCCTCTATGTGATGGTTTCCTACTACAGGAGTAAAATTACAGACTGGTAGCCCTCACAGAAAGAAAAAATAATTGTTTAAGGCCTAACAGTGCCTGATTCATAACTTATGAATGATAAAAATTATTTCCTCCTGTTTTAGAGAGGAACCTTAACCCCAAAGCAGCCTGCCTTAAGAGAAGGGAAGAAGAAAAAGTTTCTGCCGTATCGGCAGAGCCGCCAACCACACTGCCAGGAACCCATCCTGGACTTAGTGAAACTACCAACCCTATGGGTCATATGTAAACATCAGCCAGGTAAGTAAGGATTTGAAGAAAAAGTGCAAGGAAAATCACTTCAAGATTCATCTTACACTGGGTTAGAAGCTTTGAACACAGTTTTTTGGTGGGCATTGGTCATTGTAAAGGGCACATGTAATTTAGAATCCAACAGTTTGCCTTTCTATTGTATAACCAGGCTTAGAGAACCAGTGTCATTTTATACCTTATTACTATTTTCTTGGAAATATCCTGTGATTTTGGTTCTTCTGTTCTGAATGATGCTTATACTTTATCACACAAATATCTCTGACCCAAGAAGAAAATGTGACTCACTCATCAGTAAATTCTTTTGCTGTAACTGATGCTCCTCATTCCTGTATTCTTGTTTGACTCTATCACCACCCAGTTTTCTGCTGTCTAGCTCTTTGTCGTGAAGACTTCATACATGAAAGCTTTAGTGCTTAGACTTTTTTATATGCCACTTCCTCTCCCCTTATAAGCAAATCAGTTAACAAACACCCTATTAATGAATGTAAAAGTATTATATACAAGAGAGCCAGAATGCTCTTTTCTTTTGTTGAATTTACTTATTTATTTGGTTTTATTTAATTTTTTCTAATCTATTTGTTTGGAGACAGAGTCTCACTTTTTCACCCTTGGTAGAGTACTGTAGCTCACAGCAACCTCAAACTTGAGCTCAAGTGATTCTCCTGCCCTCTTGCCTCAGCCTTCTGAGTACCTGGGACTATAGGCACCCACCACAACATCTACCTAGTTTTTCTATTTTTATTAGAGACAGGGTCTCCTTCTTGCTCAGGCTGGTCTCAAATTCCTGAGCTCAAATGATCCACCTACTTCCGCCTCCTAGAGTGCTAGTATTACAGATGTGAGCCACCATGCCCAGCCCCTTGGTAGAATTTAACTTGTCAAACAACTCTTCTTTTTATTTTCTTTTCCATGGACTACACACAATTCACTTATTGTGATTTTCTTTTTTTTTAATGACGAAAACAATATAAGGTTGTCATCTAAGTAGTGGTAGATAATTTGAAACTTCTTTAAAATTTATGGGCATTCACATTGTAATCTAGGTTGTAAAATTAACATTTAGATAGCTGAAATTGACATAGACTATAATTAAACATTTGAGGCAGTAGCATTTTAGCTAGCAGCATGGATTCGAAATAGAACTAGGAGGGGTTGGCGCCTGTAGCTCAAAGGAGTAGGGCACCGGCCCCATATACCAGAGGTGGTGGGTTGGAACCCAGCCCCAGCCAAAAACTGCAAAAAAAAGAAAAAGAAAAGAGGCTCAGCACCTGTGGCTCAAGCAGCTAAGTCACCAGCCACATACACCTGAGCTCATGGGTTTGAATCCAGCCCAAGGAGTTGGAGGTTGCTGTGAGCTATGAGGCTCTGTCTCAAAAAAAGAAAGAAAGAAAGAAATAGAACTAGGCATTTTTAAAATCTGCCTTTAGCAGTGTGTGTGTAAGGCAGATGAATGGGAGGTGTGAGCAGGAAAAAATGTCAAGTACAGTTTCATTTGGTCAGCTTTGAGCTGAAAATCTGGAATTTGATAGAATATTTAGTAAATGGCAAATATTACTAATTCACCTTTTACCTTTTCCTAAAAGATTTAATTCCTACCACCACTACATATATCCCTCCACAGATCAAACTAAACCACAACCAAAGATTTGGGGTAAAAGGGAGGAAAAGTTAATGTAAATTTTTTTTTTTTTTTTTTTTGAGACAGAGTCTCACTATTTCGCCCTCAATAGAGTGCTGTGGCGTTACAGCTCACAGCAGCCTCAAACTCTTGGGCTTAAGCTATTCTCTTGCCTCAGCCGCCTCAGCCTCCCAAGTAGTTTGGACTACAGGAACCTGCCACAAAGCCTGGCTATTTTTGTTGTTATTGTTGTTGTTTAGCAGGGCTAGTTTGAACCTGCCAACCCCAGTACATGGGGCCGGGGCCCTAAGCACGGAGGTATGGGTGCCAAGCCAATGTGATTATATAATAAGTCAATAATAATTGTAACCACACACTGGAGAAGACTCTAGACCATTTCCCCCACAAAAAAATACCCAGCAACCTAACAGATCATACATGTTAAAGAGACTTTAGGAAATAGCTAATTAATTTACAGATACTCCAAAACCTAAGCCATTGTTTTTATAGTCTGTGAATAATACAAACTACCATTAAAATTTTTTTCATTTCAAAAGTTTTAAAATGAAAACATGCCACTATTTCTCAGTGTAGAAGTGACTATCTAAGTTGAGAGATCATTTCAAAGAAGAGTAATGGGAGGTGATCTCTTAAGCTCAGGTCTCATACAACTACCAAGCTATGAAAAACAGTTCTTGATGTTCAGCTCTCACCTTATCTCAGAACTTGTGTCTTATTCTTTTCATCTCTCTCTAGTTTATTATGCCCATTTCTTCTTCTTCACAGTCTTTCCAACTCTCAGACCTGTGTCTCCATACCTCACATCTCTCTTCTGTTTCCTTCCTGTGCTTTTACTGCTTCTGTTCCTACTGCTCTCAGAGCTCTATCCTTATCTCATTCCATAATGTGGAAATTCCCCCACTTAGGTGAAAATGTACAAAGTTTGATTTTAACCTATCAAAAAAGTGCCAAGAATTTTAAATTTTTTTTTTTTAATTTTTCAAGGTTATGAGACATGTACTATTTTTTTTTTCTTTTTTTTTTGAGACAGAGTGTTACTTTGTCACCCTCAGTAGAGCGCTGTGGCTTCACAGCTCACAGCAACCTCCAACTCTTGGGCTCAAGCAATTCCCTTGACTCAGCCCCCCAGAGTATCTGGGATTACAGGCACCTACCACAAAACCTGGCTTTTTTTTTTTTTTTTTTTTTTTAGAGATGAGGTTGTTCTGGCTGAGGCTGGTCTCAAACTCAAGAGCTCAGGCAGTCCACCCACCTGAGCCTCCCAGAGTGCTGGGATTACAGACATGTACTTAATGCACTTTATTCCATAGATTTTATAGGTTAATGTTTATCATTTTAGAATATGTTAAGGTTGCTAATTTCATAAAGGTAGTTGTCTGTTTTTACCTGAAGACTTTCAGTTCTTTAGAATTGAATAGCAGATTAAAAGCAGCAGACTTGGCAGCAGAAAAACTGCCACTAAACTCAAAATGACAAAGAAATGACCAAAGAATGGTTGGCTATAAAAGTGTGAGAATTTGCCAAGTGGCTTTGAGTGTCCTCCTTCCCCATCCCTAAGAGGATTTTACTTTATTAGTAAACAGTACTGCTGTTATTATTTATTAAGGAAGTGAAAGCTGTGGTTCTTCTAAAACTTTGTATTAAAAATAGGTAAAATAGAAAATTTTAGAGTAAAATTTCCTTGGTAAATTCATTGAACAAACACATATTGAGCCCTACTATGGACCAGAAATTGGAGCCCATGTGAAAATGAATTCAAAGTAGTCCCTGACTTGGCGCTTCCAAATCAGAGGAAATAGATACAAACTATTAACACAGCATGGTTGGCTGGATGCCATGTAAACAAGGGCTTTAGCGTTGTCTCACTATGAGGGATGGGTGAGTAGAACCTCGGAGCTCAGGAATTGCCAGGTTGAGTATTGCTATTATAAAATTGAGGTTTGCATAATTTTGCCGTAGCTGTCATACAGTCTTATAGCTTGTGATTCTGTAATGTAACCACACACATCAAGTAAAACCACCTAAATTATATCCCCAAACAGAAGTAGCTCATATATAAGTCACTTAGCAGATTGCTAATTTAGTGCAAACCTGGGTATAAATGAAGAATATCAACTTGTTTTATTGGGGGAGGAGGGTGTTTATTTTTAACTATTGTGTACTAACCAGTAGTGTTCTCTCCCTTGGCTCTCCCTGCCACAGTTCCAGAGATATCAGCAGGCTAGATAGAAGGTGACCTCTCCTCATAAGGACTTGGACAACTCAGATTTTCTGAAGACACAAACCTGACAGGAGGGAGAAGAAAAAGCAAAACACTTGAAGCAAGAAATTCAAATGTAATCCTACGATCAAAGCAACTGGTCAACACTTCCATCAGAAGGGAAGATAGGAAGCTCATCAGATAGAACATCAGCCCATGAGATGTTTGCAGCATTATCAGTTTGTTGCAAGCAATATGTCGCTTCTGCACAATCAGAGACTGTCTCGATCTCTCCACTCACCGTGGAAGTTGTCTTGTGCCTAAACTGAATTGACAAATGCATTGTAACTACAAATTTTATTTATTGTTATGGAACTGTAAGGTCTACATATAAAGGGAAAAAGTTAATGTGGAAAGCTGATCTACACTCAGCTGACGCCAGCATTCATTAAAGCTGTTCACATGCAGAGAACAAAGCAGTGACAACCATTGGCCCTTAGCATTCCCGGCATACCTGTTAGTGTCTTAAAAAGGAAGGGAAAAGTCTTTTGTTGCCCTCTCCTATCCTTTTGCCATATAAATAGTGTTTTCCATGAAATAGGAAAATATTACTTGGGATAGCATTTCTCTTACCCTTATTTTTTCATCCATTTCTTTTCCTCTTTCTGGGTGTTATATTTGATCTCTGAATCTGAATAGTTTATGGTCCAGAATCCTCCTTGCAACCCTGTGTGCTTTGCACAGTAACCTTACAGTGGTAAGCAGAGACCATCTGTGACCATAGCTTAGCTTAAGGTTTTTTTTAAAGGGGGAAATTTTATTCCCTAGGTTTTCCCTCAAGTAAACATTGCTTTATTTCTAATAATAACCGAGACTTTTCAAGCTTCTAGGTCTCATAGTAAAGCTTGTAATAGCAAGAAGTGTAAATTGCAAGGAAGAATCTACTTTTTAGACATTGCTTTGTTTTCCAAGCAGTACTGCGTACAGTACTTGTGAAGTGTTAGCTGTAAGTAAGCACAGAATACATTCAAAATACAAAGACGGTTTTTCAGGCTGTGATCATGGTGAACATAACAAAACTCAATAGTCACCAAGGCAGGTAGTGTAATAAATGAACATGCCACTCTGAGGCTAATTACCTAATGGAATACAAGAGCAATGGTCACCCGTATTTCTTTATCCTGGCCTTTATTTCTCTGTCACTTGGATGGCTGGTCAATGGGGAGGAATTCAGTGATTTAATCAACTGCAAACCATCTGCCCCTGTCCCACAATGATGAGCCACATTAGCATTAAACCAGTACTTGTCGGTCCATCTGAATACTGTGTATTAAGGCACCCTCTGTCTCTAATCCTTAGGAGTTGTTTTTTAATAATCACTTTGAACTTCCATGAAATCTGTCTTCCACCACAACAACCCTGGGAGAGAAAAACATACCAAGCAAAGTTATCTTGGCTTGATTATTCCTTATAGCCAGTATCAACGATGGCAATCACACAGGAGAAAGGACCCAAATCCACTGTGTAACTTAAAGATTTCTGTTAATTTGAAAGAACAAAAAACAAGACAGAACTTCTGATCCTCCAATCAGGATAATTCCTAACAAATCAGTCCTTTGTGAACTTAGTGGACTTTTTGGTTGTTTTAATTTGCATATATTCTCCGATTATATCAGACTCTATCTGTGGCCTTGTTCTTCATTTCAGTGTTAATCAGCTAAACAGAAGTTGTTGCTTATGATGTGTGAGTGAGCATATGCCACTGCCTGGCCTTTTTTCTTCAGAGCTTGTTGTCTTTTTCGCTATATTAGACTTTGCAGTATGCCCAGAAGCTTTCCTTCATAAAATAGAAAGAAAAAAACATTTGGCTTATTTTTCACTGTAGCTAGTCTTTTATACAATAATCTTGTAAGAAAATTTCTTGAATTCTAAATATTACTCTTTCTAGATTTTTGAAATCAAAAAGTTTTCAGTAAAAAGTTTCTTACTTTATTTTATTATATTAGGTAGTAAAAATGTAGGGTTATTTACCATAACCTGTTCATTAATATCAGAAATTTACAATAGCATTTTAAGACCATAGTAGGATTCTAGCATACCGTGTAGTACCTATGGAGTATTGTAAGAGCTAATTGTCCGAGATGAATTGCTTCTCATCTTGTTCTCCAGTTTCCATTGTTGGTTTATTGCAGATTTGTATCCTGTGTCAAATCCAAGGTATTATTGATAAACCTTTTCAACCAGCAGCAAGAAGTTCAAATTTTTTTCTGTCACTGTAACAGAAAATACAATATGTATATAACATTTATGTAGCAATAAATGTGCCATCTTTTTTTTAACATAGTAAACTAGTGAGTTTTTTACATTCCTCTTTCTCAAAAAATACTGTATTTTATTTCGTTTTCTTCATCTCATTCCTCCTGGAAATGCTCACATTGCTTTTCATGTCTGCGTTACCTGCATTAGCTGGGAAGCTCTTCAGAACAGAATCAGGCTTGTAGAACTGTTGGAAATCTGGTCTGCAGCTCTTCCAAATTATTCATTTCTCCTCTTGTCCCCTCTACTGATAGCAGCCTTTTAACCTTTTCCTAAAAATTGAACAGCAATTAGTTGAGGAAAATATACTCATTTGCAGATCTAGAGAAAAACAAAGATGGGAAAAGACTCAAATGAAGTCTTTTAATTTCTTCAAAACACTTCACATATTCCATGTCCCTCTTCTCACACAACACGCCAAAAAAAAAAACTTATAATCAGGTAATGTCATTATTTACTGTTTAAAAGATTAAATGTTCACTTTTATCACAGTTTTCACCACCACAAACAAAAGCATAGTGATTACTCATGAGGATTTCATGTTAAGTAAGAGCCAAGAGAACTGTCACAAAAGTGGGCAAGCTTTTTCTGACAGTGACTATAGAGACGGTGCATAAGAAACCCCTAGTCATTATCATATCCACTTGGGATTCTGACCGCTCTCAGTTATGAAATCTGTTCACATTGGGGCCTAACATCATTTTACTTCTTGTGGGATTTGGTGAAAACTAAACATTTAGTTTGATTTTATACAAAATGATAAATAAACGTAAAGGTCCGTCTAGGAACATACAATGTTGGAACTGAAATGAAATTTAGAGGTCATCTAGTCAAACATCTCATCTATAGATTGTTTTAAACCCAGAGAGGTTGTATGCATGTCTCCAAGAGCACATAACTGGTAACAGATGAAGATATTTAAACCTTTGCAACAAAACCTTTCTGCCTTAACTTTCTTTTTTTCTTTACAGATTTTTAGGCCAATTCTATGCAATGGCTTCATTTGTTTTCTGTATTTTCTTTCTTGGAAACTCAAATTTTAAATATACATCATGGGTGTGTGTGTTATAGGTTAAAGAGTGTTACCTTTGGCCTAAAGCAGCCCTCAATTCAAATCCAAGCTCAGCACATCTAACTTCATTTCCTTATCTGAAAAATGGAGATATATATTAGAATTGTGTAAGTATCAAATGAAACAATGTATGGAAAGCTCTTACCATGGTTCCTGTCACATAATAAGTACTCAACAAATGATAAATATTTTTTAAATAAATAGTATTATAACCAGCTACCAGGATGATTCCTCTTCAGCCATCCTGTCCAAGGTTGATGGTAACATAACCCCTCAGGAGGTGCAGCCCATCTTTGTGAGAGTGTAATTTTGCAGCAATCCTGTGTAACATTGCATTTCTTTTCAGTGCCCTCCCTTGGCTGCGTATCAGTAGGCTTTTTCTTAAAACCTTCACATTTCACTAGAGTGAACCAGTAGGCTTTGCCCAGTCACTTGTGTGGGTTGGCAGCTGTGTCAGTTTGGGTTCTCAGGAAGCAGATGCCAAGATGAAGTTAGATGTGCAAAGGATGTACTGGAGAAAGTAATGGCAGAAAATGGGAGAGGAATCTGGAATAGGGATGGCCTTCAGACCATGATGCAGGTCTGACACCTGCAAAGAAGTGGGGGAAGGAAGGTCAGGTGGGATGGGCTTCAGACTGTCATCCAGTTCTGAGAAAGGCCAGAGCAGTCCAACAAAGGGGTTCCAGCACGAAAACTGTCCATCACAGATTCTTGTTTTGAGCAGAAATGGCAAGGTACCAGTGTCTGTTGTGGTTAGCCATCAATTAGAAGCTACCTGGGAAGACGGGGCTTCAGTTTGAACACTACAGCAAAGGTGCTGCAGCTGGGGGCCAACACTAAATACACTTCCCAACACGTTGCCCTTGAAGAGAGACTTCAGAGTTGCCCTTCATCCATTTCTACAAAACAGGCAAAATAAAACCCAAAGTCCCTGGGACTGTAGATGACCTCAACAAGTGATGGGTGTTCCAAAAATCTCAGTCCCCGGGCATTCCAGTCAAGCAAACCTAACACTTATTACCTGGAAGGATGAATCCCATTCTTCCATTGTTACTGGCTCTGGTGTAGGGTTATGTGATCTGGTTACAAGCCCCTTGGGTTGCTATGTTTCGCATGATATCTGTAGGGGGCTGGTTTCAGGACCAGCTGAATATCCTAAAATCCATGAATGCTTACATCCTTTATATGAAATGGCATAATATTTGCATATAACAGTACATTCTCCCATATATGTACTTTAAATCATCTCTAGGTTACTTATAATATCTAATACCATGTAAATGCCATTTAAGTAGTGGTTGCACTGTATTTTTTATTTGTATTTTTTTATTTTTTTAATTCAGTTATTTTGAGACAGAGTCTTTGTCACCCTAGCTAGAGTCCAGTGCATCAGCCAAGTTCATAGCATCCTGAAACTCCTGGGCTCAAGCCATTCTCCTGAGTATCTAAGGATACAGGCATGCACCACAATGCCCAGCTAATTTTTCTGTTTGTTTGTTTTTTTTATGGAGACTGGGTCTCACTCTTGCTCAGGCTGGACAGTCTCCAACTCCTGACCTCAAGCAAGCCTCCCTCCCTGGCCGCCTGGACAGCTAGCCACTATGCCTAGCCTATCAGGGTTGCCAATATTTTCTGTCCATGGTTGGTTGAATCACTAGATGCAGGAACTGCAGATAAGAAGAACCAACTGTCCTCTTGTGTTCTTCACAGGACACGGTGATAATCCCTGCCTGCTCAATCTGAATTGTCAGCAGCCTCTTTGTGGCTGCCTGGCTTAGGAAGCCCACAGTGCCACTGTTTTGGGCTGTTTTCCTGTGAGTGTCCTCAGCCCCAGGGTCTCTTACCCCTGGTCCTATACTCAAGCATATTCAAGAGAGAAGAAATACCTTTGCTGTGTTCTTTTTTCTCTCTTACAATCGATTATTGCCAGAAGACAACTTAGAAATGTGTTCTGGTTCCTCTGCTGCTGCTTTTTGCCAGAATCTCCTTTTTCGCTTGTGAGGGTCAGGGCTTGCTAGCCTGGGGCTCCAGCTGACATCCCTAAGGGTCTCTAAGCCAGTTGTCCCTGAGCATGCTGAGCACAGTGCCCAAGACCTCCCAGCCTTTAAAAACCTGTGAAAATGTTTGCAATCTGAAAAAATATTATGGTTCAAAAGATAAAACACTGCAAAATGAGATTAGTTTCAAAAACAATTATAAAACTCAAAATTATTATAGCAAAATCATATGTAATACGGGACTTGAGCTCAATTTAATATATTTGAACTCAATAAATTAGGTGTAGGAGGCATGGACTTCAACACAAAAAGAGCACATATGACAGACAGCATCATACTCAGTGGCAAAAAGTTCAAAGCTTTTCCTCTAACATTAGGAACAAGACAAAGATACCCACTGTCATCATTTCTGTTCAACATACAAGTCCTGCCCAGAGCAGTTAGGTAAGAGAAAGAAACAAAAAGCCATCTAGATTGAAAAAAGTTTAAGTGTCCCTGTTTTCAGACAACATGATGTTATAGAAAACCCTAATGATTTTATCAAAAAACTGAACAAACAAATGAATTCAGTAAAAGTTGCAGGATGCAAAATCAACACACAAAAATCAATAGCAATCAAGAAAACAATCTCATTCACACTAGCTACAAAAAGAATTAGAAGTAAACCAAGGAGGTAAAATACCTGCACACTGAAAATTATAGAACATTTATGAAATAAATTGAAAAAGACACACATAAACAGATAATCCCATGTTCATGGATTGGAAGAATTAATAAACAGATAATCCCATGTTCATGGATTGGAAGAATTAATACTGCAAAATGTACGTGCTACCCAAAGTTACCTGCAGAGTCAATGCAATCCTTATCAAAATTCCAATGATGTTTTTCACAGAAATTGAAAAACAACCCTAAAATTTGAATGGAACAACAAAAGACCCCAAATAACCAAAAAAGTATTGAGTAAAAAGAACAAACCTGGAGGCATCACACCACCTGCCTTCAAAACATACTATGAAGATATAGTAATCAAAAGAGTGTGGTGCTAGGAAATAAAACAATGACAATAAAAATGACTGCAAGATACATAGACCAACAGAACAGAATAAAGAGCCCAGGAATAAGTCCACACATTTATACTGAATTGATTTTTGACAAATGTATCAAGAACGTACAATAGGGAAAAGATAGTCTCATCAATAAATGATGTTGGGAAAATTAGATATCTAAGGCAGAAGAATGAAATTAGATCCTTACACCATATTAAAAAAAAATCAAAGGCCCGGCGCAGTGGCTTACTCTGGGAGGCCGAGGCCGGTGGAATGCCTGAGCTCACAGGTTCGAGACCAGCTTAAGCAAGAGCAAGAAACTCTAAAAATAGCCCAAAGTTGTGGTGGGAGCCTGTAGTCCCAGCTACTTGGGGAGGCTGAGGCAAGAGAATCACTTGAGCCCAAAAGTCTGAGGTTGGGCAGCACCTGTGGCTCAAAGGGGTAGGGCACCGGCCCCATACGCCGGAGATGGGGGGGGTTCAAACCCAGCCCCAGCCAGAAATTGCAAAAAAAAAAAAAAAAAAAAAAAAGTCAAAACTCTGAGGTTGCTGTGAGCTGTGACACCACAGCTTTCTACCTGGGCAACAAAATGAGACTGTCTCAAAAAAAAAAAAAAAAAAGAAAAAAGAAAGAAGTCCTGTTTTGTGGGGTCCTAATTTGTTCACCAGAGGATCTCCTTCCTTCCTTTCAGCCAAATTCTCTGCCTACTCATTCCAGGCCTCTCACGGGCCCTCACACCTCATTCTCATTAAAGCCTGTGCTGAAAAGGCGGGGAGGATGTTTCAGAATCTTTCAGCAGTGAGTTGTTATTGATCAACACTGATAGTGTGAGAAGACTGATCTCACCCCGAACTGGCAGAGATTAATTAGCTTGATTCTCAAGGATAATTCCTAATTAGGCACAGGAAGAAAGGAAAGAAAACACAAAGGAGCTATTCTTCCCTGAGAACCACCGATCTTCTGTCCAGGGGTGGAGGGAGATGAAGCAGGAAATGTGAAATGTGAGGAAGAAACAGGTAAACATGTCCCAGCACCTGAGAGCTTTCTGCCTACTCCAAACCCGGAGGCAACCAGCCCATCGGCACAAACAATGCCGAGCACAAGGGTTGATGCCACCCCACTCAGACCTCATGTGAGGGTGTGTGTGTAATTACTTTGCTTTGCTTTCTGCCTGAGGATGCCCAGGGAAGGTGCAGGGACAGGGAGCTTTGAAGGACCCCCTCTAGGCCTTCAGGGCCCACCAGGACTAAAAAGGTGAACAGAGGAGGATTCACCTCCCTGGAGGTGAGGGTTGGGGGGTTGCCCTGAGACAAATAGAAAAAGTAAAAGGAACAATCGCTTGCAGCTGAGAAGCAGCAGCCCTCTTGTTCTATAGTGGACATTTTCTGGAACTTTCTAGCAAGGCTAGATGATGGCACAAAGGGCTCTTTGCTGGTGGTGGGGCGGGCAGCAACCATAGGTCACCTGTGGAGGGACCCATGACTTCGCAGCTATGAGACTTGGCTCATCAACTTCACCACACTGGGCTTCAGAGTCCACTGCTGTGAAATGGGGATAGTTAACACTCGTTGCAGCTGAGGAACACAGAGGTGCTAGACACACAATAGGCACATCCTCATCCACCCAGAGAAAGCAAACTAAGGGAACAGTGAATCAAAAAGTGACCAACTACAGATGTTTTTATTCCCCGGTATGTATTTAATAGGCCTATGTACATGTCATGCACACAGTGCTCCTGCCATCCCTGAGATAAGCCACACGAGGAAGACAGACAAATTAGAGGGGGTTCAAACAGCATCACCAGGGAAAGACAGTGGACTTGGAGGCAGAAGGAGAACAGCTGGCCTAGGCTGACCGCAGGGGCCAGAGCATGGGGAATATGCTGCCTTGGGAGAGCCAAGGCACCCTGAGTCTGAAGTGACATCTGCTCAGGAAGCAGCTAAAGACCAATGACTTGCTGCTGATGAATTCAGGAGGGGGCAATAAAAACTGGGGGGCCCTGCTGTCTGTGGTGGGCCAAATGAGTTTCAGAGAAGGGGAGAATGTGCTGCCCCATCACCACCCCACACCCCACACCCATGCCAAATCATGCCACCCAAAATCTCTTCAAGTCTCTGCTCGACATCCTGAGCCAGACAGACCACCAACCAAATGCAGTCATGAGGCAGTCAGGGGAATGTGAGTGCTGACGGGATGCCTGGTGCTAATAAGAAACTATTGTTTATATTTTTAGATGCAAGATTGTGGTTGCAGTTTTCTTTTCTTTACTTTTCTTTTTCTTTCTTTCTCTCTTTTCTTTTTTTTTTTTTTTTGAGACAGAGCCTCACTTTGTCACCCTTGGTAGAGTGCTGTGGCATCATAGCTCACAGCAACCTCAAACTCTCGGGCTTGAGCAATCCTTCTGCCTCAGCCTCCTGAGTAACTGGGACTACAGGTGTGCACCACTATGCCCAGCTAGTTTTGGGGGTTTTTTTCTTCTACTTTTAGTAGAGATGGGGTCTCACTCTTGCTCAAGTTGGTCTCCAACTCCTGAGCTCAGGGGATCCACCTGCCTCCGCCTCATAGAGTGCTGGGACTACAGGCGAGAGCCACTGCGCCCAGCCACAGTTGTGTTTTTCTAAATGCTCTTGTCTTTTAGAGATACATGCTGAAGCATTTACAAACAGAAAATTACTATCTGAGGCTCAGTTCAATATAACCCAATGTTAGGGAGTGTAATTAGGGGATTAGAAGAGACAAGATTGGCAATGGTTGATAACTGTTGAAGGTGAGTGATAGGGACATGGCATTTCATTATCCTCTTTACTTCTGAAAGTGAAATTTTTCATGATAAAATGTTGAAAGAAAGAAGGAAGAAAGGGAGGGAGGGAAGGAATGGGAAGAAAAGGAAAAGATTCTGCTGAAAAGCCCCTTCTGAAACCTTCCTTGGTCCCCCCACACACACAATTGACAGGTGGGGAGCTGTTTGCTTCTCAGCCAGAGAAACAAGGCACAGGAGGGATGTCTGTGGAGCAGCCCCAGCTGCACAGTCCCTCTGGGGGCCAGCCCACACCTCAGAGAGAGAGACAGAAGGACAGGGTGACACTGCAGGAGCAGAGCCCAGGAGAGCCATGACATCAGGTGGCCAAGGGCATGGGTCCAGAAGGCGGGAGGAAGAAATGTGAGCCAAGGAAGGGGTGGCAGGGCCACCAAGGTTCAGGAATGGGGATATGGCCTAGGACTAGAGTGATTTTTTTTTGACAGGCACCAATCCGGTGGTATGTGGGGAGATGCAGCCGCTCACAGCAGTTTCTGATCTGAAACAGGAAGCATCTGTCCCCCACCAGCTAGCAGATGACCTGGCCTCTGCACTGGGCCTGCTACCACCACAGGCAAAGCTACCCCCCACATGCTTCAGGCATGACAGGCCACCCCTGAGTCCTTGAGTATCCTAGAGGTTTCTCCTGGGGTTCCCAGCAGGGCTGATGGTTGAGGAAACCACACAAGGTCTGTCCTGCTGCTCCCGCCCTCCCTTCAGAAGAAAGACTGTGTCCACAGTCAGCCTGCTTGTGGGGAGAACATGTGGGGTGACGTGTCCAGATCTGCCCAGGAAGGCTGGGAACGGAGAGAAAAGAATCTGCCAACCAGTTGGGGGAAAAATGGATTTTGCAACAACCTAGATGATGTTAAGTACTTGGGGGGGCCTGGGAAGCCCAAATGTTTAATATTTGGAGAAGAGGCTGTCTAAACAAAGTAATTAGGAGGCTCCTTTGTAGTGATATGAAAGAGATGAATTGGGTTTATCCAACATCAAAGGCAGCAGATACAATGGGGAGTGAGGCCCAGCGCGTGGTGGGCAGGGCTGAGGACAGATCTCCAGGTCCCGGGAGGGGGCAGGGAGTCCTGAGGAGTGTCCCAGTCACTGAACACACTTCCCAAAACCTCTCTCAATGAGCTTACCCTCCCCCCAATCCACTTTTCAAAAGCAACATTTACTACCTACTGAGAGAAACACAGGAGCCAGCCTTGCCCTGATTCCTGTTGGGAAGGACGGTCCCCTTCTTCTGAATAAACGCAGAAGAGGACCTGGAGGGCCATCAGGCCAGCTGGGGTTGTGGAGTTCAACAGCACCGCCAGGTGGAAGCCCTGCCCACCCCTCCACTAACTGCATAACCGTGTGCAGGTCACTTAGCCTCTCTGAGCATAAACTGCCTTCCCTATAAAATGGAAATGATGGGAGGGGATTATTTTTAAATGGAAACTATAATCCCTAAATCACAAGGGTGTTGGGTGTAGATTAAACGGTTGCACCCAAGGGAGGTTGGCACAAAGGAAGCAAGAGGAGCCTTTGGATGAATTTGGACGTGTCTGGAAATACTGAGCCAGTCACTCCAGAGTGAATTTCCTCCAGACCCAGGCAGAGAACTGATCACCGTGTCTGCTGAGTGTTCCGGCCCTTCTGGCGCTGGGCTTCCCACATCTGGGCACCCACTGCAGGGCCTACAGGCCCAGGCTGGCCTGTTCCAACACGGGACAACTTTTGAGGTTTGTTTAGCCCCTAAATTTAGTGATTCTATATCTCTACCTCATATTTTGAAGTGTATATAGGTAAAACGATGTCATACTGGCATTTATTTTAAAAACAGTATGTATGGCCCAAAAAACGTACATGGTAGATGAAATAAGAATGTCAGAATATTCATAATTATTGAAGCTGGATGAAGATATGTGAAAGTTTATTATTTTCTTCTCATCTACTTTTCATATGTATTAGAAAAGTTTCATAATAAAAAAAGGTAACAAGATAAAATAAATTTCAGCATCTCACTCCATTTCCCTGCCAGGTGGAGCTGAAGCTGAGTTGATAGCAATCCCAGCTTCTCCCTCCCTCCCTAAAACATTTGGGGTCCTGGGTGCTGACAGAGATATGAAGATGCCACCACTCAGACCAGCAGGAGATGCCAAGAAGTTAACAAGAAAACTACAAGACGGCTTGTCAAGTGTTCCCCAGGGTGTGAACATAGAGCCCTGGGACTTGAGGAGGGAGCATTTAACTCAGAGAAGGCGTCAGGGAGGACCTAACCACAGTGACAAGCCAATCACACTAATAATAGGAGCAATTATTTTGCAGCAGCAGCAAACATCGGCTGGTGGTCCGGGGGACTGGGAGCTGGCTTCCCCAGAGAACACGGGAGAGAAGCTCAGGCCCTGAAAGGACACAGCTAAATTGTATCAGTCAAAGTAAACTGAAAAGCCAGCCCAGAATCAAAGGAATAAATGAACCCCATCGTGAATGGAGGCAGGGCAGGTACGCACGGGTAGGGATAGGAGGAACTGTTGACAGCCATGTTGAGAGACGATCACCGGTCCAGAGCCTAGTCTACCAGCTGAGCTACTGGGACCTTGTCACCACTGCTCCCAGCCCCCACCCACCACCAAGCAATAAAGAAAAATAAACTACCATGGAGCAAAACAAAAATGGTCGAGACAGCTAAATCACAGCAGTCAGCCCCTTGAGACAGGCCAGTCTTGGTGGCTTCTCTCCTGTGGGTCTTTTCTGACTGCCTGTCATCCTTTCACCTTACTCTGGTAACATCTCCTCAAGGGTCTGCCCTCTATTTTCTTGGTCCATGTGTTCTGACCTGCTCCTTGGCCCACGTCTAAGCTGCATAGAGACTTGTTCCCATGGCTGCAGGGGTTGGTTCAAGAGTGGGCAATGACCATGATCAGAGCCAATAAGATTGACAGGTTGTCTGGAAAGGTATTTTCTTTATGTCAATGGACTTGAAGAGGTGGGATTATTGCCCCACTTTACTACGATGTATCGCCTGAGCCAGACATAATGAAATTAACTATCATATCCCTCATCATCTATTCTCAATCTAGAGCAGGGGTGGCGAACACGCGGCTAGAGCCGCATGCGGCTCCCGGCCAAAATGAATTTCGGCTCTTTGCCTCTTATCATTATTTTGTATACTGTGGCTCTTTGCCAAGTTTGGATTTTGTTATGCTGCTTCTG
>CAUYPK010041182.1:0-47409 GCA_963574355.1 Loris lydekkerianus
ATGTAAATGTCTTGGCATGGTAACTGGGAAAATGCCAGGAAGGCTATATTAACTATTGTGATGAAAATGTGTCAAATGGTCTGTGAAGCTAGTGTATGATGCCCCATGATCATATCAATGTATGCAGCTATGATTTAATAATAAAAAAAAATCTTAGTGATTTAGCCCCTTTAAGATTCTCTCTTCCATTTCTACTCTTGCTTGGCTTCAATGTTTGTCATCACTTGCATAGATTATGCTACTAGTCTCCTCATCCACGGGGTTTTTTGCCCCAGGTTTTCCATTCTGTCTTTCCACCAGAGGTTATTTCCTTTTGATTTTGAAACACAGACATGAATTCATTTCTCCATTATTTAATAATCACCAAACTGTGGGTTTGATGTCAGTATTTCTGAGTCCAACCCAGACCCACTAAAAGAATCTGAATCCTAGAATTTTGTATGCAAGAAGGGTTTTAGATGGTTTTACATATTCTCACACTTGGGAAGTGCTGACCAAAACCAGTCTTAGGGGTTTTGGGGTTCTTTTTTTTTTTTTTTGAGATTTTATATTTTTTTCAATTTTTATTTATTTTTAAAATTTCCAATTAATTTACAGGATACAGACAGGTAGGTTACTTTGCTTGTGTTTGCTAGTTTGTTAGGTAGAGTCCCTGTTACAGTTGTGCCCCTTACCGAGGAGGTTGCCATATACCCTTACATTGTGCTATTATAATGGTGAGAGCTCACCACCACCCCTCCCTACTCTTCTCTCCCCCTTGTGAGTTAATTGTGTTTTTCTCTTGTCTGGGTGTGTATTCGTTCATCTACTGGTTTCATATTAGTATTGAGTACATTGGATTCTTGCTTTTCTATTTTTGTGATACTTTACCAAGTAGAATTGGTCTCTAACTTCATTGGTCTCTAACTTCAGGTTAAGACAAAAGATGTAAAATGCCCATCTTTTTGTGACTAAATAATATTCCACAGGATGCATATACCACAGTTTATTAATCCATTCATGTGTAGATGGGCACTTGGATTGATTCCATATGTTAGAGGTTATGAATTGAGTTACAATAAACATTCTGATGCATATTTGTCCTTATGGTAAAATGATTTTTTAAATTCTGGGTAGATACCTAGTAATGGGATTGCAGATCAAATGGAAGGTCAACTTTTAGTAAAACTAGTGTTTTTCAAACTTCCCCTCAGATCCCTGGCACTTGTTTGTTCAAATATAAATCCCCAAACTTCCTTCCATGGGTGAGGATTCAGGAGATTTGAGGAAGGCCTGAGAACACGCATGTAAACCCGTTCCCCAGACACCCCAGGTGATTCTGATGCAGTTAGTCTGTAGACACACCCTTGACCAATGCTGGTCTGAAGGCAAACTTTAAAATGAAGCCCAAAGCTCTTCACAAACCTTGGCCTCATTTTCTCCTTCCTTTTCCTCCTGTTTTTCACCTCGTACCTTAGACCCTAAGGAAGACAGGCGCACATAGCAGCTAAGAGGCGGAGCCTGGGTGTCACACGTATCTGGGTTGGAGTTCGGGTCCTTCCATTTACTAGTTACATGATCCTAAGTCAAGATGCTTAACCTCTATGTACCTTAGTCTCCTCATCTTTAGTCAACTTGGAGAATGTATATTACCCGTGTATAATGACTGCCTGATAATTTTGTGTTAGGAGTTAAATAACAACCGAGTATGCAGAGCTCTTAGCACGGTGTCTGGTGCGCAAGTCCTCTTCAAGAAGGTGCCTGTTGTAATTCACGACTCCTCATCTCTGCTGTGGGTTTCTAGCTCTCTATTACTTTGCTGACGTCTCTTTTGCCCAGCATAACTTTTCCTCCTTTTCCCCTTTTACTTCCATATTCTTCTAGGTCCAGCACATATGGTAATTCTCCTCTAAAATTGTTTCCTAACTCATCCTACCCCACTCACCTCCTGCTTAGGCGGAGACTGTTATTCCTTCCTTGCGCTTTGTTAACCACATTCCCACAGTTGTTGCCACATTGCATTGTGGTCTTATGTGTGTTTAGATCGGCCTCATTCAGCTTTGGAACTGTGGCACCTGGCATGGTCGGTTTCCCAGGGCAGGCAGGAGAGCACTATTTGCTGCATAAATGTAAGATATAAATGTAGTTGTTATGAGTAAAGAACTTAAGGATAGCTATGAGGGTACAATTTTCATTATAATTTTATTTTCTCAACCCCATTCCTATGAGTGAGTTAGTCGTCACTACAATCAATCTCTGTGTGTCTCTTGAGTTCCAAATGCTGTCTCAGCTGTGCCTATCTGTGTATTTATTCTACTTTGCCTATGCACTTTTATTCTTGGATTTCTATGCACTGTTTCCTGATGATCCTTGAAAACACCTTTACTTAGTGGCCTAGTTCCCACTTTGAGGCTCGAATACCAACCCAGTCTGTGTGGCTTTCCACATACTCTTCTTCCTGTAACATCCACGATGCTTGTCTTCATTTCATTTCAGCCCATCAGAGTCAAATGGTGCTGCATGCCCCTTACTACGAACTTGGCCAGGATCTGCAGACCCCCTACACTCTGTGGTTCTAGCCACTCTGCCAGCCCTTGGGCTTACCAGCTCTTCCTGGCTCTGATCTTCCCTGACCTTTTAGAACTGACACCAGACGGCATTTCATAACCATAAAATAATGAGTGGAAAGGTCAGGTCACAGAAACATGGCCACAAGGTGCAATATTTACCCAGAAACAAGCTCAGTCCATCTTAAATCTTCCTTCCTATTGTGACTCTGCTTGAAAAAGGAGCTCCTATCCTCCAGGGGCAGCCATTCCTAGCCCCTTGGAAGATGCATTAAATTCCTAACCCAGTGGTGTTCGCAGTATTGTCAAGTTCATTGCCAGTGGGCAGAATGATGGCAAAAATAATAATGAACAATGATGTGATTTTATTGACTCATTAGGAAAATCTTTGTACTGGGCTGGAGTTGTTGCTCATGACTCCTGCTCTCTGCTGTAGGTTTCTAGCCCTCTATTGCTCTGCTGGCGCTGTTTCTTTTGCCCAGAATGACTTTCCTTCTTTTTCTCTTCTGCTTCCATATTCTTCTAGGTCCAGAGAGTAAGTTACATCTCCTCTAAAATGTTTCCTAACTCATTCTACCCCACCAATCTACTCAGGCAGAAATCATTATTCTAGAATATGGGTCTTATAACAACACTTCTTGGAAACCTAGATACCCCTGGTAGTGAAATGAGCTAAAATGCAAAATGGCTCCCTGATGTTTAAAAGGAAGGTGGCTTCGATCTAAAGGAAAATGAAAGGAGACCCTGGCACAGAGGCCCAGGCTCATGACAGGTAACAAGTCTAATGCAGTAGGTCGCCGGCCTCTTGATCTCATTGACCAGGGACCCAGCTGCATGATTAATTATTTTTCTTTCAGTGGTCCAACAAGGCTACCCAGAGTGCTGAATATTAAATTCATCCTTTCTCTAAGCAGCCAAACCTATTTACTTGGAATTGACTCTCTGTGCTGGTAAATCGTGGGAAGTAGAGAAATCCAGAAGCCTGCTTGGTGGAACAGCTTGAAAATCACTGACAGAATGCTGGTGTGTAGGGCACATCTGTTTCATATACAGGGCACTCAAAAGTGTCTGGATAAGTTTCAAGTTCCCCCCACCCCCACCTTTGCTTTCTTCTAAATGAGTAGGTTTCACCTGCAAGCGGTAAGAACACTAAGCATCATTAACTAATCCTGAACTTTTATCCGCAGTCCCCAATTTAGTTTCCGGTCATACTGGCCCACAATTTTAGTTGTAGTGTTTCAGCTAAACAACAGCTGGGAGTTGACAGCAACCCAGCTGCAGCCTGCTAGAGCAAACACTTGAGCTCCTAAATGCATAAAAATGATGAAATGACTAGACATATAGGTTTCTAATTGCAGCCAGGACTCTGCAGCTGGGAAGTTACCCGAAGATATATATTCCGTGTTGTAATCCTGCAATCATGTGCTCCACCCCAACTGAAATGCATTTTCCTTCCTTTCTACCCCCGAGTTTGCTGCCAAAATGTGAAGCCTGGTTCCAGCTCCCAAACTATGTTTGCTTCTGATTAGGAGCTGACCCAGCTCCAGGTTTATAAATCCAGCCATGGATTGAGCCAGGGAGATAGATCAGTTGAGGTTTGAAGAAGACATGATGATAAGGTAATGTCAGGAAGTAAGACTCAGATGCGGCCTCAGATAAGATCTATGAGTTCACAGAGCCAGCTTCGGCCTCAGATAAGATCTATGAGCTCACAGAGCCAGCTTCTTAATCCAGTGCCACCCGCAATGCCACACACCATCCCAAGCACAGCCTCTGGTTTCCTCCCCTCTGCTTTCTGATGCATCTTCTCCTTCTCCCCTCTTCTGCTGCTCCCTTTTTCTCTTCTTCCTACATACATGCCTTCATTTCTTCAAATAACTGCTACCACTCACCATCCCTCTCTGCCCAGCCTACTCCAGTGATGGGGGAACCTCATGTTTCTTGAACTTCTCTCCCACATTCTTTTCTAAGCATTGAGAGGGCTTTCCTCTTCCTCTGCAGCAGAAATTTTCTTTATGTCTAATCTTCATCCTTATATCTCTGTAGTTAACCCTCCGAGCATTTGTTCTCGATAACTGGAAAACAAATAACCAAACATGTATATTTTCTTCTGCTTGAAACTGGGCTTTCAAGACTATCCATTTACTGTGAATTTAAGAAGCTGAACAATGATTTCTTTGTTCTCTTAGTCTCTGGAATATTGAGCTTTAGTCTCTTGGACTAACTGGTTTTAAGTGCAGAAGAGCTGCAAGATCTGGGGGGAGAGGAGGTGTGATAAAGGAAGCGGAAAGAAAAGTCCATCTGCAGCAGCCTCCATTGCCACCTGATTAGCGCTGGGCCCGTGGCACTATGTTTCCCTCACTCATTTGTATTTTTTTTTGCAGTTGACCAAAAGCTCTTTTGAGAAGGTACCTTCTATTTTTCTTTATATCTTTAGGATCTTGCCCAGTTCCTGGGCAATGAACAGTGTGAAGGAGTGAACTTTAGTTAAACTTGGTCAGATCTACTTGTGCTGATAGCAATGCCTTGTATTTGTGAGACTTTCCCAAGTGTTTCCCCCTATATCATCATACTGACTATGACTGTTAGTAAATTGTCATTATTTGCCCTTACTTTCATGAATGACCACAAAACATAAAAATAAGCAATTGATTTGAAGCTGAGAATTTAATGAGAAGGAACAATGGCACGGACAATGGGGTATTGATCTGGCCAGTAAACTGTGGCCTGTGAACCAAGCTGGCCTATCCACTGTTTTGGTAAATAGAGCTTTGTCAAGACACAGCCCTGCTCATTCATTACACGTGGGCGGTGGCTGCTTTCTCCCTGTGACAGCAGACTTGAGCAGTTGTGAGAGATAGGCCCACAAAACATAAGATATGTGCTATTTGGCCCTTCACAGAAAACATCTTCTGACCTCTGCTCTAGACTACTAAGTAATATTCATTCAGCATGTGGCACCTGCCACTTGTAAGGATGTAAAGGAAACCAAGGAAAGATTTTTGCCTTTGGAAAGGAAACCCCTTGACAGTAGGTGGTATTTTCTGTTCGGTGACCGATGTGATATACTCGGAGAGAAAGATCACAGAGGCAAAGTGGAAAAGTAAATAAAGAACAACATGGAATTACCCTCTTCAGTGGCTGTGCAGATGAAGGTGCACCAGAGTACCCAGGGTTTTACACTGAAATTGCCTTGTGTTGTTTCCCACATCTCAGCAGAAGGCACTTCTGCGGGCCCATGGTCCTACATGGAAGCTGTGACATGCCCCTGGGCCATCCAGCCTCCCCTCCTATCTCACTTTCTGTTATCTTTACACTTGAAAAATTATTCTAGATGTAGCTCTGTTGGAAGGAACTCAATGAGGCGTAGGTGCCCCCCTCACTCCTGCATCCTCCCTGAAATGGGTGCATGCTTTTACTCTGAGAACCTAAGTTTTTTTCCACGAGGTCCCTGAACATATGGTGCCTCTCCCAGTGATTTCCTCTGATTGAAACCATGCATCGCCCTCTGCTCAGTGACACTAATGGGTTCTTCTTTTTCTCATCCTCTGAAAGATTTTTGCCATCCACAGGGCCAGGATGTCATGAGATATCTGGTTAGCAGGAGAGAAATGTTTGCATGTGGAGGATTTTTTACTTGAGTAAGTTAGGGTGGATTTTTCTATAGGCAGGTGCTTTTATCTGTGTGTCAACACCAACACTCTAGAACGACTGCAAAGGGAGGTTTTGTCATTTCCCTTTTTATGTTGGCAGTTGCCAGTCAGCCTTCCCGTTTTTATCCCTGAGTTATAGGTAAAGAAGCTGATTGCAAACTGAATAAGTGACTTCATAGTTAAAGTGAACTCAAGCAAATAAGGAGTCTATGGAAATAAATACCCTGTTTCTCAGTGGCACCTGCTATATTAAAACAGCACAGGCTTAGAAATGAGAGAACCTGGATTCCAGCCACAGCTCCACCACTTACAGCCTCCAAGTCTGTGGCTGGTTTGCTTGGTAACATCTCTGAACTTCAGTCTTCTGCATGAAGTCTGGATAATGACAGTGTCACCAGCCTCACTTTTGTTCTAGTCTATGGGACAGAATTCCATTGAGCATTTACCCTTTCTAGGCTCTTTGCTTCTCACTGTGGTTACATAAAAAAGAAAATCCTTTCTCCTTAGAAGTTATAGTGTATTGAGGAGACAGATGCAGACAAGGCTGGTTTTGACAACTTTTGGGGTATGGATGACATAGATACAATCTGGATTCCACGGGGATACAGATGAGGCATGTTTTGCCAAGTCTGAGTGTCTAGGGAAAGTAGCGTCATCAAGCTAAGGTGGAAGGGTTATGTAGGGGAGAAAGCAAGGTGGCAGAGAACAGCAGGGTGTAGGTGGGAAAATTCCAAAAGGTTTGGTGGTATTTAAACAGAGAGAAAGGGAGGCAGTGGCAGGGTATGTATCTGGAGGTGCAAATGAGGACCAAGTCACCAAGGTTCCATATAAACCTCGCTAAAGGGTTTCAGTTGTATCCAGAGAGCACCGGGGGATTCTGTGAAGTTTTCAGGCAGGGGCGTGGTGATGCAACTATGCAGTGCATCTTTTATCAACCACCTTGGGTATTGTGTAGGGCACCAGTCTAAGAGGGGCAAGTTTTAAGTTAAGAGTTGATTCTTTTAGCTTCCTAGGAAAGAGGGGGAGCAGATCTGTGGCCAAAGAGACAGAGAGAAGGGGTTTAATTTCTAGAAATCATAGACAAATCATTGGGGTAGAGAAGTAGATTGGATGTTGCGAATGAAGAAATAGGATATTTTATACAGACGTTTCACAAGCTAGTGAGAGTGAAAACACTGTTCAAACTATAATGCACTAGACAAAGCTAATCATGCGTTAGCTATTTTCCAAAATATAGTTAATGAGGACGTGCTCAGTTCTAGGTCTTAGACTAAGTTCTAGACGTACTGGGTAGGGTGAAGTGGGAAGTTCATGAAACAGAAGGGAAATCATATTTATTTTAAAAACTATTTTTATTCTAGGGCACTGGCCAAATACTACAGAGTCATGATTTTTCTTGGTTTTCAGAATAGCTTTCAGAGGTAGGTTTTACCTCCATTTTTGGGTGAGAAATGGAAACTTAAAGCGGACACAGGCCTTGCCTTCCAAGTACTCATAGACTAGTGGGGGAAATGGATGGCAACAGAGTTATAGTTCCTTGTGAAAGAAGCTATGATGAAGGTCAACACGGAGTGAAGCAGTTGCCTAGAAGAAAAGGGCTGAGCTGTATTTGGGGAAACTTCATGGGGGAGTTGGTCCTTACAAGATGATTACGGATTGTCCGTGCAGTAGGAGGGAGGAGACTAAGGCGTCACAGATACAAAAGATGAAGGAGAGTGTGACCCGGGAACTGAAAATGGTTCAATATGGCTATTGAGGGGGCAGAGGCTCTTCTGTAATTAAATAATAATGAACTATAATGTATATATACAGCAAATTGTACATGAGAGAAATAAACTATCACTGAATGGACATTTGTGCAACTGTCATATGAGAAATAACACATTTCTAGTATTTCAGAAGCATAAAGCATTAATGCATTTTAAAAATACGTCTTTTTCTTCCCAGCTTTAATGAGGTATAATTGACAAATGAAAATTGAGTATATTATGGTAGAACAACATGATGTTTGATGTATGTGTGCATTGTGACATGATTGCCATCATTTAAAATAAAGCTTTAGATTTTTGTTTCTTACGTTATCTAAAGTCAAGCAGTATTTTTATTTCCCAAATAAAATGAGGGCATTAGCAAAGCAAACGGAACTAGCCACCACACACTCTTTCCCATCTTCATGATATTCTTTTTAATTTTAAAAACACTTATTTGAAGCAAAGAAAGTCAGCTATTTTGTATTCAGTGGTTATGGAAAGTTACCGGTTGCATTTCACTCCCTAATTCTGTACCTTTTTTTTTTTTTTTTTTTTATATTTACTAAAGTATATCCTTAAGTAGTTCTTTCATTACTAATTTGTGAGACATACATTCTAAAGCTCATTTTACGTCTAAAAATAGTTCCATTTCATCTTCATTTGAATGATACTTTATCTAGATATGACATTTGATTTTAATAATTGTTTTCCCTCAGCTCTTTGGAAATTTTCTTCTTTGCCCACCGTTATTTATTGTGACTAGTTAGATCTGCTCATGTTAATTGCCATTACTTTGAAGGAGATATGTCTTTTCTGTTTGATAATTTTCAAGAACATTTCTTTTTGTTTTCACTCTGATGTATCCTCCTTTTTTTAGTATAACATCTCACTCTTTTTATGTCTGATGCCTCGATGTTTGGAATGTGTACGGCTCAATTGTTGGAGAATAAAATTTCAGGCCTAAAGGAAGAGGAGAAAATGCTTAGTCTTAACAACCTAGAGGATGACATACCAGTTTCTGATTGTCATATAAATTGAGAAAAAATGATGTTCTATGGGTTTGAGGGATCTTCCTTCTGGCACATACATTTGGGGAATCTCTGCTTCCTTTCGGCACTTAAGTTTGAGAGGTCCCCGAGCTGTTAGTCACATACTGTAGATCTTTAGCTGTCAGTCTCACAGTATTGAGACATTTCTCATCTGCTGTCATCTCATTTCCATTTTCTTTGTGCTTAGAGATTTATGAATATTTTATTTTTTGATTGAGTTTTTAAATTTAATTTTTAATTAAAATCACAACTATAAACATTTATGAGGTACAAGGTGATGATTTGATATACAATGAGGAATGTTTAAACCAAACTGATTAACATAACCATCACATCACTTAGTTATTTTTAATGATAAGACATTTAAAATTTACTTAGTTATTTTGAGATATACTCTTGTATTGTGCACATTAGGTGAAATCCCACCAAATGCCCTCCCTCCTCCCAACAATCACCCTCCCCCCTCCCCTTCCCTTTACCCTCCTCACTCCTCCCCCTTGCTCCACTATATTTGTGTTTCATTATTCATATTAGTGTATGTTTTTATATTGGTTTCATAATAGTATTGAGTACATTGGATGCATTTTTTCCATTCTAGACATACTTTACTAAGAAGAATGTGTTCCGACTCCATCTAGTTAAACATATAAGATGTGAAGTCTCCATTTTTATGGCTGTATAGTATTCCACGGTATACATATAGCATAATTCATTAATCCATTCATGGGTTGATGGGCATTTGGGTTGCTTCTACAACTTGGCAATTATGAATGGGGCTGTAATAAATATTCTAGGTATCAATTGATGCAGAAAAGGCTTTCGATAATATCCAGCATCCTTTCTTGATTAGAACACTTAAGAAATGAGGTTTAGATGGGACCTGTTTTAAACTGATAGAGGCCATCTATAGCAAACCCACAACCAAGTGGGTTTGAAACATTTCCACTCAGATCTGGAACCAAACAAGGATGCACATTGTCACCACTGCTATTCAACATAGTACTGGACGTCCTAGTCATTGCAATGAAGGGTATTCAAATACGGACAGAGGAAGTCAAACTCTTGCTTTTCAAGGATGACATGATCTTATACCTGGGAAACCCCAGGGACTCAACTACAAAGCTCTTAGAAGTAATCAAGGAACATAGCAGTGTCTTGTGATTCAAAATCAATATCTATAAACATTTTAAAATTCATCTATAATAAGTTTTGGTGGGGGATTCTGGAAGTATAATGGATAAGTGCATGTATTCAATCTTCTATGTTTAAACAAGAATCATTTCCATTAAGATTTTATAGACATTGGAAATTCTATTAACAGAAAATAGAGTTCTTCATCTCATAATTAGAAATATCCCAGGGAGACTTAACACATTAACTTATAATTATAAATGACTGTTTTGCTTTCCTCTTTATAATTGACCCCCAATTCAGAATTAATTGCTTTCATTTTCCTATCTTATCTCCTTTGTATATTTATGGGTTTTGGTTGGCAGGCCTCTAAACTAGACTCTGGACAACTTGGGATTACATTTTGCATTTGGGTATATTTGGTACCTGGTGCAAAGAGGTTGCTTCACAAATGTTTCTTTAATAAAACTGAATAATTTAGAGTCAGAATTATCAGAAAATTTGTCAGCTATGACAAGAATGTTCTTCACCCGTTGGCAAGAAATTTGTACCAGATGTTCACCGTGTTATCAGACTTTTCTCCCCGATTGGTTACATGATGTGATTGATTATTGAGCTTAGAAAACAGCATTGTGAGAAGATGAAAACTTCTAGTAAAGACAGAAGAACCATATCCCTTTCCACCACATAACTGATTTATTGTTAAAGTGTTTCCAATACCTATAATTAAAAAAGATTTCATGCATCCCTGCAATTTTGGAGAATTGCACGGTTTATTTTGCATTGTTCTTGTTTATTCTTTCAAAGAATACAAGATATTGGTGGGGATAATCATTGCCAATTTGGGAAAATAAAAGAACCTTCCCTCATTGAATGTTGTTTTATGTAAAACTATGAAGAACCAAAGAAGGAAGCTGACAAAGGGTTTTTTACAAGATTAAAAAAAGCATGGATCGCTTGCTAAAATACAGGCTTCCACATTACTCTGCCTTTAAAGAATACAACCTGGAGGCAAGTAGCACACCCCGCGTTTCTGAAGGGAAATAAGAAAGGGGTTAGCCTAACATGTCTTCATCTTCGGAAACAGCCTGTGTCCTAAACCTCCTGCCCACACACAGACATATCTCTTTACTCAAGTCTGCATTTCAGCAGAAAAGGACTCCAGCTTTGAGCTTATTTTCTCTAATATTTTAAATGGAGGGAGTAGAGGGACCTCTCTTTATACATAGAAAACAAACTTCTCATTTAGAAAAAAGTATTTAGGCACAATTACAAGTATCCTAGAAATTCTTTGCCTATATGGATACTTTACCATCAACAGTTAGGAGAAAAAGGAGTAATGATTTTTGCCTAGCGTAGAAAGATTTGCTCTTGTTAATTCTGAGAATTGTTTAATCTCTCCTCAATGAAGCAGGAGGGCTGCGAACTCCAACTGGGCTAGGAGTCCAGAAGAAAAGCTATATTGACTTTTATAACAACCTATGTTATCTTTATCAGTGCTTTTATTTTTTTATGTGGATTCTTATTACTGTCGAGTGTGCTTTTACTAAGCTTAAAGGCCTTCTTTTAGAATTTCTTAAAAAGCAGATCTGTTAGCAATGGATTTTCTCAATTTTTATTTATTAGAAACTTTTAGTTTCTCTTTCATTTTTTTAAAAAATAGTTTTGCTAGATATAGAATTCTTGATTGGTATTCCTTTGGATATATATCTCAGTGACTACTTGTGTCTATTGTTTCTGAAGAAAAATCACTTAGTAATCTCATTGTAGATCTCTGGTATAACATTAGCCAGTTCTCTCTGTTGCTTTCAAAACTCTTTTTCTTTTGATATTTTGGTTATGATATGTCTGGGCATGACTCTTTGAGTCTATTTTTTTGGTTGTATAAATTAATGTTCTTCACCAAATTCCCAAACAATTCTCAGTCATTATTTCTTTAATTATTTGTTATCTTTTTCTCTTTTCCTCTGGAATTCTTATTATATATGTTGGTATGTTTGGTGGTATCCAAAGCTCTTAAGACCTCATTAATTTTTTTATGGTGCCCCATGATCACATTAATGTACACAGCTATGATTTAATAATAAAAAATTCGTTTTGCTTTCCATTCATGAAAGGACCTCTCTTCAAGTTATTGAATCTTTCTTCTGTTTTCTCAGATCTTCTATTCAGGACTTCTAGTGAATTTTTTATTTTAGTTATTGTACTTCTCTACTCCAAAATTTCCATTTGGTTCCCTGACATAATTTCTATTTCCTTATTGATAATCTCTTTTTAATGAGACATCGTTTTCATATTTTCCTTTAGTTCTTCAGACCTGTTGTTTTAGTTCTTTAGACATTTTTACAATAGCTTCTTAAAATCTTTGTTTAGATTTACCAAGTCTACTATCTGGGCTTCCACAGAGCCAATTTCTATTAACTGCTTTATTTTCTTCCTATAGACCATACTCTGTTGGCTATTTTTGAATGTCATAAATTTTTGCTGAAAAATATAAATTTCAAATACATAACATTGCCATTCTGGAAATCAGGTTCGTCCTCACCCTAGCGTTTGTTGTCAACTTATTAAACTAATTCTGTGTAGTCTGTGCTCTTCATCATGTGTGGGTATTAAAGCCTCTGTGTGGTTAGCATAGTGGTCTTCTAATGATTAGAGGGTGATTTTCTTAGTTGTCTGGGATTAATAAGTCTCATAGCCTTTGCTGGGGGCCCTATTTTGTATGTTTGGGCATGCCTTTAACGCTCAATCACAGAGTTTACGTCTCTTCTGTGGTATATGTACACCATGGAATATTATGCAGCCTTAAAGAAAGATGAAGACTTTACCTCTTTCATCTTCCTTAATCTTTACTTCCTGTTTATGCAGAACCTCAAGGTTGGCCACAGGTTAGAATTTAAAGCCTTCTCAGGTCTTTCCTGAGGGTACACATAGCTCTGAGTGTGTACACAATCCTATGTTTGTTTACATGTTCTCAGGAATATATTATAGCTTTTCTGATCCCCCTATTGACCACCCAAAGCTTTTAGTTTTAAGTTTGGTGGTCTGCCCATGGTTTGTCTAACTGTAATGTCTGCCTCAGACAGCCATAATGTTCAGCGTTTGCCTGTAATTTTTTTTTTTTTTTCCAACACATGCAGCTGGGGGAAAGTCAGTTTCCACTCAGGAAGCTCTGAGTCAGGTCAAATGAGGACCAGGGATGCTGATTCCCTTTTCCTGTGAACAGAGCTAAGACTCATCCCGTGGCTTTTCAACAAAACAACCTTAATTGAAGAGTCTTGACACAATTTGCAAGACACCACTAATTAGATTTCACTTGCCATCTGCTACACTATACCTGACAGAGCCCAATAACATGTAAATTCAGAAATGATGACAGCATGAAAGCAGAAAACAAACCCTTCTTGATAATTGTGGTTAGCTAATCTGGGGCCTGTGAGGGAAAGGGGGCAACAGCAGCTAGTCTTATACGAAAAGGACTGGCATAGAGTAAATGCATGGGTATATTTTATTTTCCAAACATTCATTTGAGATTTTCTTACATTGGAGAGAGAGTAGCAAAGGCTAGCAGGATTATATAGGATAATTTTTCTTATAGAATATTATTTTGACAATTATTCTCTTTGACAAAAAGATATAAAAGTCATATTTAGTATTTTTAGCGTGGAGTGTACATTTTAGCTATTGTGCTGTATTTTCTGATTCATGAGACATAACGTAAAGATATTCTGAATTTTTTTCTCTTAAGATATTTTGAATTTTCATATTATTAAAATGACTCCCTGAAGAAAAAGATGCAGCCACATACTGCTTATGATCAAGCTTTCTTTTCTCCTTGGATCTTAGTGGAAAGAAATTAAAGTGACGTAACCTAAAACATTCAATGCCATATGTTTGAAGGAACTAGAACATAGAAAAGGATCGAACAGAAGTGGGAAGAAAGGCAGAAGATCTGACCACTTCATGAAAGAGCCATTGATACCGTATTTGTATTCAGCCATACCTATTCTAAAAGGAAAACATGGACTGTGAAAATATGGCTCTCAGAAATTAGAGATCAGACAAGTCATTCATCTCTATTGATAACATGACTTCTATGTGCCATGAGTTGGTTTTGGTGCTGAGGAAACAGCAGTTCAGCAAGATGGGTAACGTTCACGTTACCACTGAGGTTACTCTCCAGTACAGTGATTTTCAAGTGGTATGCCGGAAGAGGGTCTTAGGTGTGCCATAAAAAATTTTAAACATCGCTAATTATTTTCAAAAGATGTTCCAAGCACAGTAAGTATATTCAGTTTTTTACTCTTCTTTATGACCAACATAATTTAAGTGTGCTGCATAAGTTTAACTATTGGTTCAAGTGTGCCATGAAATGAAAAAGGTTGAAAAACACAGCTCTAGTAGGAAAGGAAGAACAGAAACAAAAACTGAAACATAAAGCTGAAGGTAGATGTGGAGTGTGATGATGGAGAACATAGTATAATGAGAGAACAGAAGAAAAATGGCAGGGGGAGATGGGGAGAAGATCCTTTTTGATAAAATGATGCTTCAGCAGAAATTTGGAAAGCAAACCCTGAACATCTGAGGAAGAAGACTGCTGGGTATAAGGAAAGCAGGTGAGAAACCGTGGCCCAGGAAAAAAGAGGGCAGTGGCTTCTGCACAGCGTTCCTGTTGAAGGTGACCTACTGGTTTCTGTGTATATTCTGAAGCAGAGCCTGTAAGATTTGCTGTTGAGCAGGATGAGGGGTGTGGAATAAGGATCCATCGAAGTTGCCCATAAGGTTCTTGCCCTGAGCAGCCAGCTGAATGGGGGCCACTTACTGAGAACAGCAAGAAGGTAGCCGGTGCTCCTTCCTCCTTTGTTTATGAAGCCTAAAAACGGGGACTTGCCTTTTAACTTCCTGGAGTCCCGGATGTGCGTAACTCAGAGGAATGGTCCAAATGGGCTGCAAGGATTTGGATGAGATTCAAATCTTCACAAAAGCTTTTCTGTAACAAAATGGTATGGAGTATGTCAAGAGAGAAAGGGGATAAATAATGAGGAAAAATAAGATATTAGAAGAAGATTGAGCTTTAGGTTAAAAAAATCCAGACTTTCTTCAGGCTACCTATTTTTACTTGGTAAAAGATTTGCTCAGATATGTGCTTGAAATATGCAGTTATGAATAGTCAGTTAGATCTTCTGAATAGATGTTTCTTCAAATTTGAAATGGACATTGTTTTGAGGATTAAATGACCAATAATAGTAATTTTTCTTATTATTTTTATTTTATTCTTATGATTTATATTTACTGAAAGTTTCCAAAAAATTTCTATATCCCTGGTTTTATATGCATGGTAGCTAAGCTTTTATATAGTAAGCAGTTGAGAGCCCTCAAATCTAAGGCATGATGATAAGTATTAAGGTAGGTTCAATAAATATCTGAGATGCAGTACTATCTTCAAATGATTTATAATCTAAATCAATAGTTAGGTTTCAGCTCAGGAGAGCATTTGAAAGTGATACACATGTGAATACTGGAAGGAACTGCTTTAAAAAATGCAAACATTTGTTCATCAATAATCATGTGCTAAGCATTTTGCTAAGTGCCTTTAGTGAGTTATGCTGCTGAATTCGAAGAAACAGACAGACAAAAATCCTGCAGGTTAGACATTAATGTTACCCTTATGCAGGAAATCAGAAGGCAGAAGTATTTCTCACTGACTCTGTGGAGTCTTAAATGTAGCCACGTTAACTAATTTGACTAGATTTATACAGCAAGTGATAGAACCAGACTCCCATCATGCAAGCACACTGGTGGCGGGGCTCCTGAACTTTTTAGCATCTTGTTTCCTCATGGAAGTTTAGAGGTTGAAAAAATTGCTATGGATTGTAGTCAAAGAAAGTGTCATGAAAGGGGTTCACGAAGAAAGAGACAGGGAAAAGACAGGATGTGGGCTGCAGACAGGTTCCCCTAGCCTTTGGGAGGATTTCAGAGTTGGGAGAGCACATACGGTGCCGGGAAGGACAAGGCAGTCTGGTTTGCTTGGGGGACGGGATTTGTGTTGCGCAGAAATAAAAGATTCAGTCTGTTTGGTGAGCTGAGCCTGTTGGTAGAAAATTTTGAACGTCAGCCTGTAGTTCACACATAGGTCATGAGAAGGCACTGAAAGGATTTGAATATAAGTTTATAATTATGTCAAATTCGAGGAGAAACTTTATGTGAAACAGGAGATAAACAAAACAGGAAGGAGGTAATTGCTGCCATCTAGATGTGAGGTGAGAAACCCTGGGCGGTCTTCTTCTTTTCGAATTTGTATTTCAAAAGATAAAATCTGTGGCCTTTGTCCTCTCTCTCTCTCCCCTCCCTTGTGTATCTTCCTCTCACTTGCTCTTTTCTTTTGCACGGATTTATCTAGAATTATGGGTTTTTCAAGGAGAAGGTCACTTTGGATAGAGTTTCATGTGGTCTAATCTGCTTTAAAAACAAACAAACAAACAAACAAACAAAAAAAAAACCAACAAACAAAAAAACCAAAAAACCAGAAAGGAAAAAAGTGACATCTCTTAGCCAAGCAAAACGAAGACCACATTGAAGCAAGTGTCAAAGGCAAGATGAAAACTCTGTTTGTTTTCCACCTTCCTCTTTGGCACTCTGAGTGCTATCCAGTGCCCTCTACCAGGACTTCGAGGAGAAGGAACATCCGAGTTCCAGAATAATTCTTTCCACTCCTTTTCCTTGGGATGGTATTGGTAGTCAGCACTGACTTCAGAGGATGGGAGGAAAGCTTCAATCAGCAGAAATTTTATTTCCATATCTGTGCTCCTTATCCCCAGGGACTCATCTGGATTTTATTATTTGCAGAGTTACACACATTGACATCCTCACAAGAAAGCAGAAGAATCACCTTTTCTACCTCGACTCATTAGCAGGGAAGGGAAGAGTCGTCACTCTCTAGAGACATCTTTTGGCTTGATGAACTCCTCGGGGAGGTGTAAATGTCCAGTCTTCTTTCTGGTCCATAAGGAAAATTTACCCTAATATGAAAGAAACCTCTGAGATACAGAAAAAGGGAAAAGGAGCTATGAATTCTTTCCAAGAAATATAAGGTCTTGTAGTTCATTAACGGACCCTAATTTCAGAGCTTTTTTTGGGAGATCTTGGCTGCAGACTTTTCTTTTTTTATTGACTTTGCTTTAGAAATAGGAGCATGGAAATCCCACTGCAACTTTATAGAAAACAGTTTTTGTTTTTCTTAATGGTTTTGAGAATTGCATGAAAAATTTCTATTAAAAGTGTCTCTCCAACAAGGAAAATACAGTGACTTTTAATGTAAAGCAGACTGCGGCAGCACAGAGGTGACCCCAGCTGAGATGGAGATGATCAGGAATAATCAATATTCTATAATTAAATCTGTTGAATTGCCAGAAAAAAAAAGGCTGCAGTTTTAATTTAGATATTGACTGTCCAGAGGAAAAATGTTCTGACAGCAGTAGAATGGGGAGTCGAGTTTCATTTATTCCTCAGATAAAGATGAATTCGCTGCCTACCACCCACTGATTGCTGTGTTGGGTTGGTGCTGAGAAATTAAGAGACAAGACAGACATGACCTCTGCCTTGAGCTTCTTGATAATGCTTCCCAGAATGCAAATTCCTACAAGGGCTTATTCACCGTTGTAATCCTCAGCATGAAAATAGCACCAGACACATGGTAGGTGTTTTAGGTGAACAATAAATATTTGGTAAATTAGTGGATGGTATTTTTCATATAACACTCCTTTTTTTTTTTTTTTAACAAATTTTATCTTTTTTAAATTTTATTTCTCTACTTTAATAAACACTTTGTAATTGTATATATTCAGATGCCACTTTTTTTTAAAATTTCAGATTGATATAAGGGTACAAATGATTAGGTTACATTGTTTGTATTTGTTAGGTAAAGTTCCAGTTGTAGTTGAGTCCTTTGCCCAAGAAGTGTGCCATATACCTCTACGTTGTACCTGTTAGGTGATAACACACCAAACTCCTCCTTCCTCCTCTCTCCTCACTTCTTCCCCCCTACTTGAATGTGGCCGTGTTTTTCTCTCATGGGGCATGTAGTTACTCATCTACTGGTTTCGTATTAGTATTGAGAACATTGGATACTTGCCTTTCCATCCGTGTGATACTTTACTTACGAGCATGTTCTTCAAATCCATCCAGATAAAACTTTCATCTTTTTTATGGCTGAGTACTATTCCATGGTATACATGTGTCATAATTATCTTTTGAATATAATTTTGTGCCTTCCACCAACTTGTCAGATGTGAAGAGAAGTTAATTTTACATATAAGAAAACTGGAGATAAAGCTGTCAAAAGATTGCTAAGGCTTGTGATCAAGTCATGGCCTTGGACTCACAGGTCATCAATTTTTATAATACATATTAAGCCGTGAAATTCCTTTTTAAAACTAAATTCAACTCTGAAGTTCAGTGCAAATCACATGAAACTAGAAGCATTGGTTCACTGTGTGGCTGTAGGAGAAAAGACTCTATTTCTGCAAGCTTCCTCCCACTTTTCATCTTTTGAAAACATTGAATATATAATGTTGATCAAAGGGTTAAGACTGTTGGGCCTCTTATAAAGCAACACTGATTGGTGTTATATGGTTTTCTCTTGATTTGGAAGCTAATCTAACCATGTGACCTTAGATAGATGACTTAACCCCATCTGTAAAATGGGAATTGCGATATAAATGCCTATAGGGTTTTATGAGGGTTAGAAGGAAGGACACATATGAGCAGTTAACCAAAGGCACGGTCAAAGTCAGTGCTCAGTGCACGTTAGCTGCAGTGGTGGTGGTGATGGTGATGACCAGGGTCGGGTAGCGATTCGTGATGGTGATCATGAGGAAGGGCAGTTTTGGATGCTCAGATGGCCTCAAACAAAAGGATGAGATGAGACTCATTCTTTTTTCCACATGTTGATAAGAAATTTCAGTATTAAAAGAAATATAGTTAAGTTCTATTCTGCTCTACATCACAGATGTAATAACTAAGATAAAAATAAATAACAATGAGAATACTGTGTTCTTGCTTTTGTGGTGTCAAAAAGAATTTATTTTCCTTTTCCATTCAATTTAACAAATATTTATTGAGTATAGTTTATTTATGACCTTTAATACTATGTAACTAAGTGCCATTTTATTCATGTTAATTTAGTTCATTAAATAATTTCTTTGTACCAGGCACTCTTTTAGGGTCTAGAACTCAGAAATGGAGGAGACAATATCTTGTCTTTTGAACTTCTAAAAAAGGAAGTAGGTAATGTGAAATAAATGCTATGGCAGAGGTATCTTCAAATTACTTTTAAAAACATTGAAAACGTCCATCTCTCCCTGGTCATTTTGCTTGTCTGAGTTTTTGTCTATTGTATCTCCCAAGATGGCTCACAAGGAATAATACTCTCTGGGTTCTTGAATATTGATAATAATTTGTCTTGTACCTCTTTATATTTGAAGATCAGTTTTTCTGGATATAAAATCTTTGTCTCACATTTTCTTTCTTTAAATATATTCTTTAATTCTTAGAATATCCCTCTTAAATTTTCTTTTGAAGTATTGTCATCAAAAAGGATAATCAAATTTTTCCTTTGTAAGTAATATCCTCTTAACTGGGTTGCTAATGAGTTTTTTCTTTAAAATTCAGTGCTATTACTAGATTGTATCTTAGTGTTGGTTTTCCTGGAGCAGTATTTTTAGACACATGACATACCACTTCAGTGTGTATTTTTTATTATTTCATCAAAATTTTCTAAATATAGGTTTTAGTATTTAATCCAATCCCTGGCCTTTTTTTCTCTTTTTCAGGGCCTACTATTCTTTGCACATTGGAGATTCTTTACCTATCTTCAATATTTGTCACTTGGTCTTGAATCCTTTCCATTTCTTTCTTCGTTTCCTTAGGATTGAAACATGTTTTTCATTTCACATTTTTCTCTCAAGGCATTTTTGTTCTATTCATTCATACTCTTGTGTTCTTTCTGGGCTAGTTTTCATTGAAAAATGATATTTCCTTTTTCTAACCATTTCTTGAGCTGTCACATCATTTTTCAGTTTTTCTACTTCTTACATTATTTTAACATGAATTACAGAGTTTCATCCATTTTTTCAAATTATAACTTTAAACAGTATCTTAAATGTTTACTTTGAAATAATTTATGCCTGCTAAAAGGTTATAATAATAGTTTAAAAATTCCTGTATATTTTCCACTCGGCTTACTCAAATGTTAACATCTTACATATCTATAATATAATGATTAAAATCAGGAAACTAACATGAATACACTAGTATTCATTACTTTACATACATTGTTTGTATTTTACCCATTGTTCCAGTAATATTCTTTTCCAGGATTATGACATTGCCTTAGTTTTAATATCTTCTCCATCTCCTCTAATTTAGAATCATTCCTCATTTTTTGTGTGTCTATTGATCTTGCATATTTGAAGTGTATCAGTCAATTATTTAAAAAGTTTAGCTTGATTTGAATTTGTCTGATATTTCCTCATAATTAAGTTATGATTTTGTATTCTTTAGCAACAAGACCACACAGGTGATGTTGTACCCTTCTCAGGGGCATGAAGTTTTTTTGTTTTTCTTTTTGTACATATTTTTATTAAATCATAGCTGTGTACAATAATACATTTACAGGGTACAATGTACTGATTTTATATACGATTTGAAACCCAACAAACTGGTGAAGTTTTAATGTGCCTCATGGATGGTGATGTTTACTTTGATCATTTGATTAAAGAGAGATCTTCTAGGCTTCTCCACCATAAAGTTTCTATTATTCCTTTTAGAACTAGGAGCTGTCTTGTGGGGAAATGCTCTGAGTATGTAAATATTCTGTTGCTTACCACACTTTCACCCACTAATTTTAGCATTCATTGATGACTCTTGCTTGCAATAGTTATTACCATGGTTTTTGCTAAATGATAGCTTTTTTTTTATTTTTCAATTTATTTTTATTTTTATTTTTATTATTATTATTTTTTATTAAATCATAACTATATACATTGGTATGATCATGGGGCATCATATGCTAGTTTCACAGACCAGTTGACACGTTTATATCACACTGGTTAACATAGCCTTCCTGGCAATTTCACAGTTATTGTGTTAATGATAGCTTTTTAATTTTTCTTTTATATTTATTAATTGGAATTCTACTAAAATGTAGAGCTATTTATTTATTTACTTATATCAGTATGTATTTATATGAATGTATAATAATACATACATATAAAACTTATGTATGTTTTTATATGTAAGTATATTTAATTCATTCTTTGGGTTTTAATAGTATTATTATTTTATTCTATTAGTATACTTATTATTTTATTTTATTTTTATTTTAAATTTGAACATTAGGGATCCCTTAGAATTGATATCTGTATTAGTTCAATGTGTCTCCATTATTCTTAAGTAGTTCCTTATTTTCTGGCACCAGGACATATTTTAGACTAATATTCTTCCTTTTGTATACCCCACCGCTGAACCAACCATTTCCCCAAGTAGCCCTGTTTTTTGTTTGTTCGTTTTAAATTGGATTAGAAATTGAGATCTGGGTATTAGATATGTTTCTTGCCACCAGATTGTTACTTTTAAAGCCCTTCCAGTAGACAGGGCTACGAAATAGACGTGTGAACACACACACACGCATTTACATCCACTTCTTTTTCCACCTATCTGTTTATGTAATACCCATGCTAATACCTCTGATTCCAATACAACATCACGGAGTTAATTCCTTATTTGTAATTCCTTTCTGTGACAGTGAGAAACCCAGCTTTTATTACTCATAATTGATTTACTTGTTTACTCAATCCTAATACATGCAAAGGAGTTTTGGAATTGCTAGCTCAGATCTGCAAACTGCTGTGGAAACAAATTTGTTATCTTGTCCTTTTTTAAATTTAGCATTATAGTTCACAGCCAAAATTCTGTTTTCTAATGTTAGCTAGGTCAGTTGTTTGTTTTCATGCTTTCTTCAGTGTTGTTTATTTGTCCTCAAGTTTATGTTCATTTATAAGTGTTTTGTAGCCCACATGGATTTTCTCCATGACTCTCTCATGTTTAGTCATGTTTGTTTATCCCTATGAATATCTGAAACATTGTCATGGTTATAAAAGCTGGAACTAATAAGCAGGTGTGCTCAGAAAACTGACACTTAGCTCTCATCCTTCTTTCCGCATTCCCACTTACCCGCTCTTTAAATCAGACTTACTGATGTCTGATTTATCATCCCCGTATACTTTGCATGAAGGAAAACATGAATGTGTGTTTTCTGTCCCCTTCATTCTTACGTATGATATTTTATCACTCAACTATGTCTTCCTTTATCATTTAACTATGTATTGTAAAAATCTCCCCTCTATATCAGCTCACGTTCTATTTTTAACAATTGCATTAACACCTCACGTGAGTGCAAATGCACTGAATACCTCAACTGCTCTTCTACGTGAATATTTACTTTTGTGTGCCAATATTATGCACGGCCACCTCACTCAATTCTTTTATTGTCTGAGTAAATCATTGGGTTTCTAGGGTTTTCCAGGTAGTTGTATCTGCAAATAGATACATGTTTTCTTTACCCATTTGTACGCTTTCAATTGATGCCTCTTGACTATGTGTGTTGAATATACTTCTAATTATATGTTGAATAGTTGTAGAAAGAGGGATCCTCATTATCTCATTCCTGATCTTAATGGAAATTCCTCTACTGTTTGTCCATTAATAGGATTCTTCCTCTAAGACTTTTAGAATTCCTAGCTTTAGGAGTGTGTGTGTGTGTGTATGTGTATGATGTAGTATTCAATTTTTTTTTTATGGTCTTTATTAGAAGTACATGTTGAATTTTTTCAAAGGATTTTTCTTTATTTTAATCATTATAGAAATAATGATGAGTTCCTTTTTTTGGTTTAATTTTTCATTCTATCAACATTTTGTGGTAAACAATTTAAAATTTCAGAAATGTGATAACTTCTTTCTCATATCTGGTAAATTACATTAAGTTTGTTAAACATGTTGGCTAGTTGGAATAGGTGACTTTAAGTGATTTTTGGCTGGCTGGCCTTAAAATTGGTGGCACAGTTTACATTTTCACTGTCCACCTGCATGTGTGGTTGGCAAGTTTTCATGGAGTTAGGCCTGTGTGGATCAGGCCTTCAGTAGCTGTTAGTTTCAAGATCTTATGTATTTTACCATATAATGCACCTTTATGTATAAAGTACACCCATGTTTTTGGCCCTAACTTTCAGAAAAAAGAAATCTTTCATTTTAACTTATAATTCAAATTTTTATTTGTTTGTACTGAGGTAATTGCCTTTTTATCATAAAGGCATTTTAGTATTTAGTTTTTAACATATAGTATAAGACATTTTATGTAACAAATAATCACAAAACATAGGAACATTCATAAGGCATAAGAAATTTTAGGTACTGGTGAACAAATTTATGATATTTATACATTACGGAAGGCCAAGAGCTCTTCATCACTGTCAATATCAGAAACTTTTACATTAGAGGGTTGACTCTTTTTTTTTTTTTTTTTTTTTTTTTTTTTGACAGAGTTTCACTTTGTTGCCCTCGGTAGAGTGCCATGGCGTCATAGCTCAGAGCAACCTCCAGCTCTTGGGCTAGGTCGATCCTCTTGTCTCAGCCTCCCGAGTGCCTGGGACTACAGCCACCCAGCACAGCGCCCGGCTATTTTTGTTGCAGTTGCCACTGCTGTTTTAGCTGGCCGGGGCTGGGTTTGAACCCATCACCCTAGGTACATGGGGCCTGTGCCCTACCCTCTGAGCCACAGGTGCCACCCCTGTTGACTCTTTTAAAAGAAGTAATATTTATTTTTAGTGAGTCATTTGTCTACAAGGGCAAGTGCTGTGTAAAAATATGAATGAACTGATTACCTATCTTGATTGGTACTAATTGTACTATAAGGTAGGTTTCCTTATATTTGCAGCCTGGCTGGCTCACCCCTGAGTCTGGTCTGAGCCTATTTCAGTTGAAGTCATCCAGATCCTGTGATCTATTAAATCAGGGGTGTCCAGCCTGTGGCTCGTGGGCTGCTTGCTGACTTTGTGAGGACTTTTTTTTGCTTATCTGTGTTGTTCTATGTCACAAAAATGATGTACAGACTTTTTAGTATGTGTATTTAATATGTGGACCAAGACAATTCTTCCTCTACCAATGTGCTGCAGAGAGAAAAAAAAAGATTGGACACCCCTGTATTATCCCTTGGATATTTGAATGATATTAGGAAATCAGACTTGCCAAAATAACTTAGACTGGGCGTGGTGGCTCACTCCTGTAAATCCTAGCACTCTGAGAAGATGAGGTGGGTGGATTGCTTGAGCTCAGGAGTATAAGACCAGCCTGAGCAATAGTGAGACCCCCATCTGTACTAAAAATAGAAAAATCAGTCAGGTGGCTCTCATTTGTAGTCCTAGCTACTAGAGAGACCAAGGCAAGACAATTGCTTGACCCCAACAGTGTGAAGATGCTATGAGCTGTGATATTATAGCACTCTATCTAGAGAGACGGAGTAAGACTGTCTCAAAAAAAAAAAAAAAATAGTGATAATAACTCAGAGAAAACACCTTTTAATCTTAACTATATTGTTCTGCAAATTAAAACATGAGAGGCTAATACAATAGCAGGGAAAATGCTGGCAGGTGTGTGTAGGGCTTTGCTCCAAGCTTTGGGAGCTGGCTCTGTTCCAGGTGAGATGCAGGAAATTTTCAATACCACGTGTTCTAGTCCCTGGCAGGGCGGGGCAATGACCCCTTTATGAAGCACGTGATTCCTTTGGAAATGTTAAGTTTCTGTTTGTCCTTAAGGTCCAGGATGAAGCGCTGCTTCCTCTTTACTGTGCACACATGTTCTCTTCGGATCTTGTTAAAACTCAGATGAGGAGGTGGGGCCCAAGTTTCTGCATAGCTAATAGACTGTCAGGTAATGCTTTGCTCCTGGCTGGTGACAGTATTTTGAGGAGTAGGGACATAAAGAATGACTAGTTTAGATATAGACTGACCTAGGTCAAAGATCAACTTGGGCAAGTTCTTTAACCAAGATGACATCCAAACCCATGCCCCTTCTTGTGGCCCACCTTTTAAAGACTCCACCTTTCCCTTTCCTCGGCTCTGTGCCTCTGGAGACCCCATCCTGGGGTCCTGGACAGGTGGAGGAACCTTTGCTCTTCCCCGGCTCTCCAGATTATTGATTGACTTTGTGAGCACCTTGTGCGACAAAAATGTACCAAACATCGTAGTACATCTCTGGTAGCCCTTGTTTTGAGTTTTAGAACTACCATAGACTTAAAGCAAAGCTGCCCCTTTTACTTCTTCTCTGTCTTCCTTTTCTTCATCCAGGCAATGTTTACTTTGAAAAGCTCTGGACCAGTAGTGCCCCGTGCTGTTCTGTCCTGTTCTCGAAGCTTTCATGCTTCCCTTTGGCTTTGTAGGTGTTCTCCTCCTCCCTCTCGCTGCCTCCTGTTCCTAAGATGTGCAGGGAAGGGTGAAACTACTCACTCAGTCTCAGACACGCTGCCTCTCTGTAGACGCCAGAGCTTGTTGTGCTGGGGGCACTAAGATTATCCAGCCTGGCATTATTCATTCAGTCTGATGGGCACCGTCTCTCCATTTTTCAGTCACGGATGGTTGGGAGATTTTTAAAATCATCTTTTATTTGACTGTTGCTTTATAGATTCTCTTTTGGCTACCGACTCATTCTTCCTCTTTCTTTTTCTGACTTTTGGCCCTTTCTTAGCGTCAGGTTTGCTTGGTTGCATTACTTGTTTCCAAGGCCCTGGGTGATTCCTGTTCTTAGCAGATAAATAAGATCCACGATTAATGTTAAAAGAGAGATTTTTAGTGACATCATTTCCCTGTAGAGTGTCTGGCCTTTAAGGTTACCCTTGACTCAAAATATCATGCAGTTGGTGGTTTCTGTTCAGTGACCTCTGAGGACGGATGCTATTGAATCACTCTGACAGTTTCAGCTGAGATACTTTTGTTTGGTTATAGCATGACTGTATTTTCTGGAGATCAGAGGCATCTTCTTTTTCCTTAAGGAGAAGATATGTAGCCCCCAAAACCTCAGTTTTTTTTTTTTTTTTTTTTTTTAGACAGAGTCTCACTATGTCACCCTGGGTAGAGTGCGATGGCATCACAGCTCACAGCAACCTCAAACTCTTGGGCTTAAGTGATTTTCTTGCCTCCCCCTCCCAAGTAGCTGGGACTACAGGCACCTTCCACAATATCTGGCTATTTTTTGTTGCAGTTGTCATTGTTAAGCTGGCCTGGGCCTGGTTCGAATCCGCCACCCTTGGTGTGTGTGGCTGGTGCCATAAGCACTGTGCTATGGTTGCTGATCCCAAAACCTCAGTTTTAAAGATTAAAGACTTCCTAGGGATTGGCTGCTAAGGCATAAAAGATAAGGCTGATTATGTGTATGTGAAATAATCAATGTAAAGATAGGGACTGAAGATGCCAAGCCTGAATTGAGTATGGCAGGTCCACCTAAAAATGCTCAAAGTCAGTGTAAAGCATTGCCTGCCATTTTCTATCAGGAATCCTAGCTTTGCAACACCTCCTAGATTGAGGATCCAAACAGGGTGATCAAACATTCAGTTCACATTTGCTGATGGTTTCCTGAGAGGCAGACACTTCAAGACTGAAACTGCAACATGTCTAGAGAAACTGGATATTTGAGCACATTTGTGGATACAATATTTATCCTAAAGTAGACTGTATTTAAGCTAAAGCTTTACAAAAGAGGAAAACTAGTTGGATCAAATGCTGCACCTGTGATACCAAAAGGAAGTAGATGATTTTGCTCTGTAAATTTGCAATTTCCAGTGGGGGAAAAAATAGAGTCATTTCTTGGTATTTGAAGGGGATTGGCTCCAGGACACCCTTCCCTCCATCGGCAGATAGCAAAATCCATCCATGTTCAATTGTTAAAAGTGGTGTGGGAGAGTCAGCCCTCCATATCCGTAGACATGGAGTGACAACTGTGACAATGATCACCATTTTATTCTTTCTAGAAGCAAAGCAGGACTTCAAACTCTATTTGAGAGATGACTGCTTTTCAGAAATTATAGACACTGAATTTATTGCCAGCCATTCATAGTCGTCCATCTGCTAATTCTCTCCACATAGAAGGAGCAGCTGTCATTTCAGAGATGCTATAGGAGATAATAAGATGGGGTGCATTTTATCTTCAAATGCTTAAAACAAATCCCTGGGAAGAACAGCAACAATTCCTCTGACTGCAATGAATGTCTGATATTATTAATACAAAATGCCAAATGGATTTGGATGTTGGAAGCAGTGGGTTTGCTTTAAAAGGAAAGACACTCAAGTTAGGTTTAGTATATATTGTAATAATCTATGCAATTGCATAGATATAGGAACTGCCAAGGCCATAGGCACACGCAGAGATGCTGTCAAAATCATAGCCACACATAGATTCCTGAGTAGAAATACAATCAAATGGGCTTCTCCAAACCATATGACCTATGGATGCCAGTGGAATAATTCATTGCCTCCACCCCACAAAACGAACAAACAGAATTTGCCTCGAACTTAGAGTTTCCCAAACATCGATAGGTCTTGCATGGATCAAATTTCTCTCCAAATTTATGTCCTTTGATAATCTTAGATGACATATTCTCCTCTGCAATGTTCAACAGCCAAAATTCCAATCAGTGATCTCTATTTATTATTCTTTTGCATTTTTTTATTAGATGAATTCTTTTCTGTTTGGCCTACTGCCTCTACCCTTAAGTGTGCTCAGATCATCTGCTACTTAAAACTGTGCACAGCCTCTTGTTGAGGGCCCTCACTAAGGTTATTCCCCCTCAAATTCACCTTGCATGTAACTACCTGATTATTCTTCATACAGAAAAAAAGTTAGGATGAGGTAAGAAACCAATGAACACGGTCAAAGTGGTATGAGGCATCGCTGACCATCACAGCTATAGATGAAGATGTGGATCTAGGTACAAATATGGGTACAGATGTGGATACAGTCACAGACACTGTCACAGGTGCATCTAGAGTCATACAGTTTATTTCTCCATGGAGATATAGAAAGCAGATATTATTTCATTTGATCTTTAAAATAAGCCTGGGAGGGAAGTTAGGCATCTCTCTCTCTCTTCCCCCCCCCCATTCAAGGAATCTTCAAATGCTTAAAACAAAGAGGCCCCAGATAAGTCCCATGCCTGGTGACAGCAGGGAGTTGAATCTAGGTCTTCTCACCCCAAACTTGGACCACTTTTGGTTGCAGTACAAATTTTTATTGTTTCTCTTTTCGGGAATCATAGTCTCGGATTGTATTTCTGCTACGTGGTAACCCACGAGCCCTTTCCATGTAGACTTTGCCCCTGAACTTGGTTTGTACGAAGTATGGGGAATGAAGATGTAGAGAGAGCTGATGCAGAATTGCTGGCTGTGGGATACATAGAACACTTGCATTTTTACAAACAGAAATGAATTAAAGAGCCTCAGCTGATTTTATCCCAGTCAACGTTACAAAGAAAAACAAATCCCCAGTGTTGATGAGAATTCAGGTCAAGGCAAGGAGAATCACAGAGCAGTTAAAGAGAATCCTGAGGCCCTGGAATATTGTGCCTGCAAATATCTTGATTTGACAAAAGAAATTGCATTTAAACACAGCAAATATGCTCAGGAGCAAGTCTGGGCTGCCTGTTCCTCCCTGTTGCTGTTGGCGTTAAAGATATGCGTCATATTTTGCCTTTGTCCTTGGCCAGCAGGCAGAACAGAGAAATTCTGTTTCTAGATGTTATTGTTATTAAAAAGAGGAAGGGAGGAATAAAAGCAGGGGAAAAAAAGGTAGAGAGGAAGAGGCACAAAGTCTACCATAGCTCAAGTCAAAATATTTTTAATGGAGAAATTGGAATAAGTGATTAATCTAAAGGTTTGGAGGTTCCCGTGAGCTGTCAGGGGTTCTGGCAAGCAGCAGGAGGTTAATATTTAAAGACAATTTCAGAAACAGGGAGATGAAAAAGTAGTGAAAGGAAAAGGCTGAATTTTCTTTTTTTGACCTCCAAGGTTTATTGAAAATTGTGTTTAAAAAATACAGAAAATTAATTTGCTTCTACGTTTAAGAGTAAGCGTATTCATTCATCCCAAGTTATTTACTCAATACCGGTTTTGACAGTTACTGTATTAGGATTTTGATGGTGACCAGGAGAGTGTTCTTGTTTCCAGGAAGTTCCTACTCTAATCATGAAGGCAAGAGAAGTAAAAGTAAAAACCCATTCAAGATGGTTTTATAGACACTCTGATCAAGGGGACTTTAGGATGCTATTGCAGCAAATAGCTGTGGAATGCAACAGCTGAGAAATCAAAGGAAATTTCCCTGCTGGGTTGACCTCTTGATGGAGATGAGGGAGTTCTAGCAAAGGGCCAGCAGACACCATTACTCTGAGGAAGTGTGAGCAACCCCATTGAGAGGAAATATGGAAGGATGGGGGGTGCTGGGCAGAGGAGGGGAGTGTGCTGGAGGGCTAGGGACGGAGATGCATGCTGATCCTCCCACTCAGCGGCACTTTGCCTCTCAGCCCTATGCAGTGAACCCCTCTCAGCGGGGCTGCTGTGACCCTCCCCTGTGCATGGTCTGCACTGATTATTCCTGGGGGGGGGGGGGTGTTAGGATCTCCCTACTGACAACTCAGCACCCCTGTGTCCTCCCTCTGAATTGCAGTCAGTGTTATCTATCACTCAACCTCTGGTCACTTTTGTACAGTAACTCAGAACTTTATAATAGGAACATTTTCGTTCCTGAAATGAGGGATTGTGTGATTTTGAGGTCATCCTGGCTCTTGTATGCAATATTTGAAAAAGATATTGTGATTAGGTAAATGTCACGCTGCCTGCGTTCTGTACCTAGCTGAGGAAGGAAGCAGGACAGCAAGGGGAGTGCCACTGTTAGTGGCAAACAGATGCCCTGGGAAGCCCCGCTCACAGTTAGTTGATCTCAGGCCGTGTGTTTAATCATTTCTAAGCCTCAGTCTCCTGACTGGGATGTGCTGATACGTACCTGGCAGAGTGACTGGTTCACCTGGAAAGACGTGTATCGCAGATAACACACCCAGCATGACAGATTAAGCTCAACTTAGTAGTTTGTATGACTGAAGGTCCCAGAGCCTGGAGAAATGTATTAGATTTGTTCTCAATGGGTGTATATAATGGAAAACTACATTTCTCAAACTTCATCTTAAAACTTCAACAACCCACTGTACTAAGTCAAATATGTTTTCTTGTTCTTTCTGAGGCTGTGGATAATCCTGACACTTTTGAAGCTCAAAGGACATATCTGTAGCTTTCTGGATGTCTGGAATTGAACCAGTTGGGCACAAGTCAGAGAGAACTTAGATTCCTAAGTTTGTCTTGTGGGGCTTTGTTTTCTCAAGCAGCTTTCTTCTAAATGTGTGCGTATTTGTATGTGGTTTGTTTCTGCAGTCACAGATGCTCACTGAGAGGGGAAGATCTGAACCGACAGTGGCTCTGTCCCTGTGCCCATCTCCAGCCAACCATCTACCACGCCAAAGGGCTCCTCCACTACCTCAGCAGCCTTGGCCGGAGTCCCGTGGTGAGTCATTGGGTTCCCCCTGTGTCCGCCCCCTGGGCTGGTTCCTTTTACTTTCTAGGAGGCAGATTATACTCTGTTCAGGCAAAACAAAGGTAAAGGGCAGAGACCTGTATGTGGCACGTTCTGATGGGGGAATGCACTGATTTCCTAGGCCTGCTGCAGAGGCCTGCCACAAACAGGGTGGTTTCAAACAGTGGAAACTTAGCTCACTTTTCTGGAGGTTACAAGTCTGAAATCAAAGTGTTATTGGGGCCACACTCTCTCTGACCACTCTAGGGATGAGTCCTTGGCTCCTCCAGCTTCTTACGGTTCCCAGCGACCTCTTGCACTCCTTAGCTTGTGGGAGCAGAATTCCAATCTCTGTCTGTGTCTTCACAGGGCCATCTTCCCTCTGAGTGTGTCCGTATCCCAAATTCCTTCTTATAAGGACATCAGTCATTGGATTAAGGCCCACCCTAATCAAATATGGCCCATCTTAGTTTTATTATATCTGCAAAGATCCTATTTCCAAATAAGGTCACAGCCATGGGTACCAGGGATTAGAGTTGCAACATATCTCTCTGGGGTACACAACACAGGCAAATGATCGGTTCAATATCCATTGGTAAAACCTGGCCAAGAAATTATATTTTGTCTTATTTCTTAGGCTTTTGTTTTTCTGATATTTCATTTATTGGAGAAGAAAGGAAGTGTATAGAACTATTAAATAGTATTTTGAAAAACCTTTAGGTGATTGTATTCGTGTACAACTAATACTCATTATATTCCAAAGATGATTCTAGTACTCTTCCAGGTCCTCTGCTCTCCTAAGCCTCTGGTGCTATACAACTGATAGAAAAAACCCCCAGACTATTTGAAATCAGTGGACTTGGATAGAGATAAGAAAGGGGAAATGGCAGCAAAGTAACCATTCCACGTATTTATTAACTATATACTATGAACACACCTGTCTATAAAAGTGTGGAGGGTGTGTGTCCAAATTCGAGTCCTCACTTAACCTAAAACACTTAAAACAGAGTAGGAAAACTCACATGTGGGCCAAATGATCTCTTATTAACCATTTTTTGAGAATCAAAATCTGCTATGTGATCACAGATCACCTTATTCAACAAATATTTGTTCACAAAATGGATACATATGTAATATAGAATCTTGTTCAGTTAGATCTCAAAAGAGATTAAATAAAGTGATTTATGTGAGGTCACCCCAAAGTGTATGGCAAAATTGGGATGTGGTTCTGATGTGCTTTTCTACCCTGGAACTCAACTTCTCCTCATTATTTATGCTGAAGAGAGTGGACAAGGCTCCTTCAGACTAGGCTGAGGTTCAGTGCATTCCTAGAAGACTCCCAGAACTCAGAACAGCTGTAATGCTCACAATTCCAGTTTATTACTGTGAGAAGATACAGATCAAAATCAGCAAAGGTCAAAGGCATAGATGGCAGAGTTTTGGAGAGACAAGGTGCAAGCTCCCAGATGTCCCCATCCAGTGGAACAAATAAACAGTACTAATTCACCAGCAACAGTGTATATTACCAACCAGACTCACCTTAGCCTTTGTGTCCAGGGTTTTATCAGGGTCAGTTACATAGGCACAGAATGCCCCACATGGCTGACCTTAGTGACTTAGTCTCCAGCCTCTCCAGGGGTCAAACTGATACCTCAGGACCTATGACTCCCATCAAAGATCACCTGGTTAGCATCAACCACCTGGTATGACCCAGGTCCTCATGTAAAGGGAGAGAGAGTCTCTGGTAGAATATTCCAAGGAATATTTACAATTTTCATTTTCTGTGAACCAGTTAAGGAACAGACCTTTCTGTAGAATGTGGCAGATTTGAACACCCTATACTTGTTCAATTAATTCTTTATTACACCTAAAGCAAAGCACATTCTTTGTCTTAAGAATCCTGGTTCTAACTGGTTACAATGTACATATAACATTTTCATGCTGATCTTGTCATCCCCTGATCCTAGAAGTTACTGCTGCTGTCTGTCCACAGGAAGTGAGCTCACCACTTGCACAGCAGGGCACCAACCTCATGGTGGAAACTTGAAAAAGCGTGTCTCTCCGAGTAGGAAGCTTTACGCTCCAAGAGGAGAGAGAGAGAGAATCTTAAAAGAAAAGAACTCCCTATCTGATGCACATTTAAACACACACACACACACACACACACACACACACACACACAACACAGGATTCCTCTCTGCTCTGACAACCTCTAATTGACGAGTAGAACATTTATTTTAAAGCACGACAGGTGAAAAGCTTGTTTAAAAATATAAATAAACATTAATTAGCTATAAACATGACAGCCACAGACTCCTTTGCTGCTGGGACCATCTGAGAGGTGGGTGAGGAACAGCTGAGTGCTAAATGCTATTCACAGTGTTACAAAGCTCTCTAATGGGCTCAACATCACCTTTTAGTTAGCTGCAAAGCTAGTTGCTTCAGTCTCCTGCTCGCAGCACAAGTGCTGCCGCTGCCACTCGCTCGCCACTCAGGCCTGCCTGTACCGGGAAGATTGCCAGGGCAACAAGAGTGACTCTCGGGCTATATGATGAGATTGACTGTGACTCTGCTCAACGTCTAGCTCTCACTCACATATTTTCTGAAGCACTGGGAGGACACTTCATGCTTGCTATGAAGTCTCACTTGTTCTAGATGCTTGCTCAGTCATTTGCCCATTGGTGGGAGGGTTAATGTGAAATCCCAAGACCAGTGGGAATGTGACTACTGGGAACTTTCAAATACCAGACCAATCATTCAGTTTCTAGGCAATATGGTGCTATTCACTGATTGTTTCATCCATCCACCCACCCACCCATCTAGGCAGTCACCGTTTGTCCATTGTCTCACATCATGTGTGTGAAATTGCTGTGCTAGCTTCCAGCAATATAAAGCCAATTAAAAAAACAGGTCTATTTCTTTGAGGAGCCCAAAGTTTACTCTGGTAGAAAGTAGAGTCAGTTCTGAAAAGAAATTAGTGTGGTACAAAATAGCAAGCACTGTCAGGAAGGCCCATGGGCAGAGTTATAGGAACACATATGTGGGGTGGGGTCACTTTCTCTCAGGCTTATGGAAAGCCAGAGAGTGTGAAGGTGGCAGTGGACTGGACTTAAAGGTGGGGGTGGGGCAGGGTTTCCCTGGGACTTGACTCTAGTAAGACTGAGAAATACTTTTTTCCCTCAAAGGATCTCTTAAGTCTTCTGCTTTGTGAAATTGAAAATGCAGGGAGTTTTCTATGTTTGGGGCCACTGCATAATACAAAAGAAAGGAAGTGTTCATTTAACAGGTGGTGGTACTCATGCCCCAGAGGACTTCTGGGGCCTCCTGCCCCATGTTCTTGAACCCAGATTTTCTGTCTCTATTTTTGTGAGAGAACTTAGATCTTGGATTCAAATGCCCAAACACATAGAAAGTTTTGGTGTATTATTCAGCTTCAGTAACCAAAACTAAAATTAAAAAAACAAACAAACCCCAAATCCCCAAAATAAAGAGCTACTGACTCAGTCAGTCCCAGGAATGAACCTCAGAAACATGCTGAGTGGAGAAGCTAAAGCCTGCATGCTCCAATGCATAAATTTATAGGAAGTTTCAGAGTGGTAGAAGTAATTTATGAAGATATAAATTAGAAAAGAGTTTGCCTCTGGGGAAGGGGATTGAATAATAAAGGACACAAGGCCTCGGCACCCGTAGCACAGTGGTTACGGCGCCAGCCGCATACATGGAACGTGGCAGGTTTGAACCTGGCCCAGGCCAGCTAAACAACTGCAACAAAGAATAGCCAGGTGTTGAGGCAGGCACCTATAGTCCCAGCTACTCAGGAGGCTGAGGCAAGAGAATCTCCTAAGCCCAAGAGCTGGCGGTTGCTGTCAGCTGTGAGGCCACAGCACTCTACTGAGGGTGACATAGTGAGACTCTATCTCAAAAAAAAAAAGGCCAGGAGGGAACTTTCTAGGATACTGTGAATGTTCTATATCATGATCAAAGAGTTACGCCAAAACCCCCTGAACTGTATATTCGGGATCTGTGTCTTTCATTTTTGGTACACATTTATCCAAATACTGAAAATTAAAAACAAACCGGTGGGAGGTCAAGGAGAGAGGGGTCACTTGAACTTGGGAGTTCAAGACCAGCCCAACCTGAGAAAGAATGAGACCCATCTCTACTAAAAATAGAGAAATGGGCTGGGTGTGGTGTCGGGTGCCTGTAGTTCCAGTTACTTGGGAGGCTGAGGCAGGAGGATGGCTTGAACCTGAGAGTCCGAGGTTGCTGTGAGCTATGATGTCAAAGCTGTCTAGCCTGGGCAACAGAGTGAGATTATGTCTGTCCCCCCCAAAAAAATTAATTAAAAATGAATAAACCAGAGAAAAGTCACAGAGATTTGAAATGCAGCTAGGAGACAAAAGGGGCTCCCCAAATATGAGTGACCGAGATAGAGACATGCAAGTCAAGTCAGGGAAAACAACATCATTGTCAGGACAGAGGAGCAAGGTCGTGGAAGATCCTTTCTTCAGAAGTCAGAAAGATCCAGCCAGAGAGAAGGCAGGTAGGCAGAGAAGCCCAAAGCAGCAGACAGGTTCTACAGTCAGTGAGTGGGAGGCATTGAATCTGTTTCTGTTTATGAAGCTCCCTGTAAAAGCCGGGAGGCAAGGCTGCTGGCAGAGAGGGCAGGTTGGGCACAGCTTCTGGAGTGAGAGAAATCTCTTAGGGTGCTGCAGGCTCGTGGGAAGCCACGTGCACGGCTTCTTCTCAGCTGCCACATTGCAGCTGGCCTGGCCCTTGTGCTGCTGTAAAGACTTGGGGCTTCAGAATTAGGAGAGGCATCGATCCCATCCTCTGGGCTCCCCTTCTGCGAGTGCATGTTGGTAAAGGGATTCAGTGCTCTTTGAAGAGCACATTGATTTCCATTTACGACTCGCACAAACTGGGCTGCCTTCTGCCAGGGGACGGGGAGGGCATACTTTGGTTTTGTCTTTCTCTGGGGTCCAGTGGAATAGAATTTTTAGCTACTTAAATGATTTTCCTGGTCTTGTTTTCTCCCTCTGGCCTATGTTTTGTAGTTAATCAGCTTCTTTTAAAAGAGGCACAAAGGAGAGAGAAGAAAAGGGATTACATGTCCCTTCCCATAACCCTCGTCTCCAAGGACCTCAAGCTATTTTATACACACTATTTTATCTCAACTTCATTCCTCTCAAGTGGTAACAGAACAAGTGTTATTTTTGCTTATTTTTGATTGACTCATGCCAAGGTACTAAATCTAGAATTCTACTTTTTTGGCACTGTAGGCTATGGTAAGAGGAAAAAAATAAAAAATAAAAAAAAACCTTGGTGCGGTGGTGGGGGAGGGGACAGAATGCCCATGGAGATCTTAGGTGAAAAAAATGTAAATTGTATTCCATATTCTTTTATTTTGAATTGCTTTCCTGCTATTTGAATAAAGATAAAACAGTGCTTCTTTAACATACCAGAAACCATGCTTTGTGTGTATTTTTACTGATGGAAATAATCTATATTTAAGTGAATTGCTGAAGTTTCTCAGATAACCTTAGGTTGAAAAGCAAAGGGCATTTATTTCCTTGTTCCCTTGCTAGTCTCTTCCATGTAGTTTGTATGCTTTGCAGGAGCTAAAAATCTGGGATTTTCCACATGCCAGAAAAAGGACATGTCAGATTTTTCAAAGAAGTCAAAATAAATGCTCTATTTTTATTTTATTTTATTTTTTCCCAGGCTGGAGTGAGGCAAGGAGGTAGGATGCAAGGGAAAGCAGGAGAGGGGTTTCCTGGACTGTGATGCCCTTCAGCCTTTGTGAAGGTGCCTCTGTGCAGAGCTGGACAAAATGCGGGAAGGAAGAAATACTTGGCTACAGGGCCAGAGGCCATAAGGAGGTTGTTCTCGGTGAGGGAGGGCCAGGGGTCAAAGCAAATGCAGGCACCTAAGGGGCCTGTGTGTGTCTGCGGACTGATTAGTGAGTGGAGGAGGTAGCAATGTGGCCAAGGGCACTGGAGGTAGGGTTCAAAGTTCTGGTTCCAGAAGGGGTGAGGGTTGCCTTGAGCAATGCACTGTCCAACCTTGGGGCCTGAGGCAACCAATAGTCTCCAAGATAGGAATGCAAATCAGGTAACTGGGCAAAATCAAGGCAGGCCTCCTTTCCTGCATTGGGCAGGCTGGCTGTGGGTTCCACCCCAACCCTCCCCAAGTGTTTACCCAGCCAACTTGGAAACCTGTTGTAGGTAGAAAAAAAAAAAAAGCCTAGTCTAGACCCTGCCTTCTGGTGAAAACAGGGGTCCCAATAGCCTTGTGCTCTGAATGAGCCTAACACACAAAAGGAATAGATGAACGCTCTACCCGTGTGCCTGCACCTGGGAGAGACGGATGGCAAAGGGCTCACCAGGGATTGTGATGGCAACACACAGGTCACTGTGTCTCTCTCTTTGATGCATAAACCCGAGGAAAAGGAACAGTTTCAATTCCTGAGCAGCTGGCCTGGAACTCACGGCAAGCACCTCTCACTGTTAAGCCCACGTCAGTGTTAAGCTCAGGGAGGGAGGCCTGGCCAGAGGCGGAGGGTAGAAAATTGCTGAAATGAGGCCTCATGCTAGGTCTGATAGTTCACGCTCAGAGTCGCTAATGGACAGTCCCGTTATAGCACTCTTCATCACTGATAGAGCCAATGTTTTTAAATGTTTTGTTCTGGAGAATTTTGAAACCATTCAGATCAGATGTGAGGTGTAACATCCCCGGTTGACAGGGAGCCATGGACAAGCTGCTTGACCTCCTTCAGTCTCCCTGTAAAGTGAGGAGGACGCCCTCCCTTCAAGGCTTCGTATATTGATTATAGGTGTGTGTGCAACTTAGCACAGTGACTGGCACATGCCAGGTGTTCAAGTAAATAGAAGGCATTAAAATTATTACTCACCAGAAGGTGTTAGATGCAAAACAAAGCCTCCTACCAGGCTGCGTGTTTTTTGTTGATTTACATGGGCTCTTTCAGTGTAATAGAAATATTTTGGGAAGAAGGATATTATAAGACATAACACTGGGATGGCAGAAAACCTGCTCCAGCATTTTATAATGTATAATAAAAGGTCCCATGGTGGGCAGTCTCACGAACAGTCAGTTGCTGGTGCATTCTGCTGAGTTTAATGTGAAAATTGTCTCCTCAAATTAGCTAGCGGAGGCAGCGAAAACTTCCTGTAAGGAAATGCTGCTTTTTTGAGGCCACGCTGGAACTTTGGCCCATGATGGCCCAATGTAGGTGAAAGTCTCTCACTTTGGGGAAGGGAACAAAGTGTGAAATTGCCTTTCAGGTACTTATAGGAATAAATGCCCCCTGTGGTTAACCTCAGCCAGGGCAGGCGACTGCTGATAATTCAGATGAAATGGTTATAGAAAGAGTATGGCTGCCAATAAAAAGGTCTGGGAAATGGGGTCTTGCAAAACCAGGCTCCTGGAAGGCAATTGAACATGTCACTGATATCATTTCTTTTATAGAGATGTTAACTCCACTCTGGGGCTGAATGCCGCCTGCACGATATTGTGCACAAGCTGGAATCTCCAGGGCTTTGGTGAGCTTTGGATGGTTTAATTGGAAGCATTGCTGTTTTGGGTTTCTATCACGTTCTGCAGAATATGTCTCCTCCTGGTTCCAGCCTCGCCTTCATCTTCCTGTGGCAATGGTATAAATAATGCAGAGGTTTGCTGCTGGGAAGCAGGAATGAGACCCAGATGTCACGGATGGAAAACACAGCAGCTTAAAGCTGGCAAATTGGCGTAAACACAATCAGGATAAGTGAGCCATGGGAGGGGAGGAACAGCTGAGGTAGGTGTGGTTTGAGATGAGCGTGGGTAACCTCTCAAACCAGGAACCCAGTTCACTTACAGAGGAACCAGAATAGGACCAAGGGGGGAGAGGACGGAAGGGGAGGCATACAAGCTGCATAGCAATGTGGCTGTGATCAGCCTCTTTGCTGAGCAAGAAAAGATGAAACTCACGTTTGCATGAATTAAATTAACCTTGCAGTTTAGCCCAGACAAGAATGGATTGGAAAAGTTCCTGGGGAGATGTTTAATCCACCCACACCGTATACTTCACTGATGAAGAAACTGAGGCCAGACAGGGTGATCAGTTTAGCCAAGGGTCAGAAGTTCAAAAGTAAGCATGCCAGCTCAAATATAATGAAATGAAACTATGTAAAACCTTCACGTAGGCGTCTCTTCCCGAGCTCTTTGCCTTGGAGAAAAGCCGTCACTGCTTATTGGCTTAATCCAGAGATCCAGGTAGTATTCTTAACCTCTTCTTCCCTGAGCCTCTACATCCATTTAGTCTCCCAACTTCTGTAGATACTACTCCCTTAAAAAACTTCCTTTCTCAACACACTTGTATCTGCTGCCGTAAGCTAGGCTCTTGTCATCTCTCTTGCCTGGTCTCAGCCCTTCCAACCTGGATGTTTCTATTCTGATGATCCAGCAGGTTGCCCTTGCTCAAACGCTTTAAAGCTCCTTCATGCATCTTTAAGAAAACATCTTCTTATGCCCCAGGAAGGCATATAAGCTCATTAATCACCCACCGTTGTTCTCTGCTAGACGTACCTGATGTATTTGCCTTTTACTCCTACACTCTTGTGCTCTTATTCTAAATTATTGCAATTCCTCAAACCCCTATCCCTTCTCCTCAATTTTCCATTTGCTTGTATGGCTTTTACGCAGTAAGATTCATCTCGTGTATAACCTGCCTTGGTAATCCCAGAAACACCACCTTGCACACCTTTAGGCCTGCTATTCATGCGGAGAGCAATGTAAATGCTGCCCCCTAGAGGTGTGCAGCGTGCCCTCATCTGGGTTTCCTGACAATCCTGTACTTATCTCTGCCTCAGCTCTTGCTGTGTTACAATGGCCCGTTGGGTTCTGAAAGGCACAATAATGAAGTGTTTTAAAACATTGCCTCTGGGTTAGGGCAAATTGGGGTTTTAAAAATCTTAATAACAGTGCAAACTTGGGCAAGTTACTTATTTTAGCTGAAATTCAGAGTTCTCAGCTGAAAAACAGGGATAATAACAGTACCTACTTCACTGCAAGATGATCTGTATTAAGTTTCCAGCATAGTACCCAGAGTCTCCAATAAATTAACTATTGTAGCTATTATTGTTGTTATGGAGAGCAGTACTGTGTTATATTAAAATTTTAGTTCCTCCTGCCGTACAGGAGGCACTTAGTTAATATTTATTGAATCAAATGATTAAGAAGCAAGATAAACCTGTGGATTCTGGAGTGTCCTAATTGGCCATCCTTCCTACTTACCTGGTACAGAATTTTACTGAAGGAAGTATAAGTATGAAGACTTTCAGTAGAAAGAAAAAACTTCCTCAACTGAAACAACCTCACAATTGTCTTGTAATTGCCCCCCTGCAATTTGGAGGAATACATGTTTCTAGTAATTAAGAGGAATTTATTTTTAGGAACATCACCTGAGCTACAAGCCCAGTGATGTCTCTATTTTCTTCATTCTGAATTGTCAGAGGCTCCGAGAACTCCCAGGGCTTAGCCATGCTCCTTCCTGCAGGTGAATAGGTCTGTAATTTGTCATCTACCTCAGCTTTCAGAGTTTGTAAGAAAAACGGCATTCTTTTCTCTAGTTGAATCGAGCATTTAAGGAGCGCCTATCACCAGGTAGACATCCCTTCTGGCTTTCTCGGGAAATCTGTTGCTAAGACACTGTCTTCATTTGTTTGCACACTTTCCATAAGAACAGTGGCTGTTTATTCACAGAGAGAAACTGAGGTGTAAGAGGTAAAGGCAGGGAGAAATTCATGTCAGCAAAGGATTAGACCTCAAACAATTATTTTATTGGTTTCTCTAGAGGAGAGTTTTTTTTTTTTTTTTTTTTTTTTTAAGTGGCCAGCACAACCAGCATCACCTGGGGGACATCTTAGAAATGCAAATTTGGGGGCCTCACCCAGACTTACCTGAATCACAGCATTGCTGGGGTGTGGCTCAGCATCTGTTTTAACAAACTCTCCAGATAGCTGTGATGCTTGTTAATATTGGGGATCCACTGTTCCAATGTCTAGAATAGAACAGAACGTCATTCGAGCCTCGCAAGTTGGTTGGAATAGGAACTGAGGAGACTAGTTTTGGGCAGCTGGAAAATCCTGGGATAGCCTCTCTTGGAGCAGGTGCTTTGAGAGAGAATGCTCATCTGCTTGAAGACTCATATTGCCTCCAGATTTCCTACCTCAAATTAATTATCAGTATAATCCTGGATGATAACGGCACAGTATGAGCCAGGAAGAAATAACTGCACATTGTTGATAATATCTGTTGATAATATATGTTGCCAGAAACCTGGGAAACCTGTGGGAGTGGATTCCCAGGGTGCTACACTGGTAAAGGCAGAACCTAATGCTGGCTTGGGCTGACTTCACCTATATGAGTGGATGATCCAGAGATCCTGGTGGCTTGGTCTAACTCTGCTGTCTTGGTCTGACACCTTCACTGCTAGCTTGACTGAACCTCAACTGGAGCCCATATTTAGTGAAGTCCAGATGCCAGAGCTGCCCTAGCCTGATGTGGGGGAGAATATGCCAATCTTAGGGAAATAGATACTGGTTTTACCGTGTGAGTCTAGCACACCCCTCTCTCACCTGTGAGAAACACTCCCTGCACTAAGCAGTGAGACATACATTAGTGAGGGGAGCGTCTTCATCCTTGGAAACTGTGTAGCTGCTCTCTTTTGAAAGCCAGGTATATAGGGGATGCTACCACCAAGGTGAGGAGGGGTCTTTGACTTTTATGGAGATTATGAAATTCCAGAGCATAAGAGGCCAAGCGGCAATACTTAACCACCAAAGACAAGAGGAACACATCGACCAGCATATACCTCTTTATTCTAGATAACAGTTTTTGTTCTGATGTCTGCTTCATCTGATAATTTATATAAGCATCAATCTTTCTTTTGTTTAGTTTTTACATAGTATATGTATTTATATCCTTCTATTTTTTATCTCTTTATTGAAAATGCATTTCTTGTAGACAGAATATATTTGATCTTGCTTATCTATCTATTCAATTTGATGCACTTCAGCTTCTAATTGTGTTTGACTGTTTACATTGAATGATAACTATTGATGTGTTTGGATTGAAGTGTACCATCTTGCTAGCTGTTTTCTATTTGTTTCATCTGTTCTTAGAGTTTTCTATCTTTTCTGATGTCTCTTGTATTGAACATTTTTATGATTCCAATTTATCTCTACAATTGAATTATTATTTATGCCTCCTAATTTTTTTTAGTGTTTGTCCTATTATTTACAATATCCATCTTGGATGAACCAAAGAATCCCTTGCGATAATAAACTGATTCATTTTATACTATAAGGACTTTATAACAGCATATTACTAATTGATTTCTTCCATATTTTCTGCCATTATTGTGATATATTTACTTCTGCATATGCTATAAATGTGCATGACATTGCTACTATTTTTCTTTAGACTATCAAGTGTTATGTTTTAGAGAAGTTAAAATCAAGGGAAAAAAAGAGAATTATTTTATTTTACCTTCATATGTTTCATTTCCAGTGCTTTTTCTATATTTTGATTCAAAGACACTATGACTTTTTGAGAACAAAATGATCTTTGGGTCACCCCCAAAACTTTTACTTTAGGAATCAGAGAAGGTAGATGTTTGGCCTTGAAAGGAGCCCTATTCTCCAATGCCCTTTTCATGTGTGGCCAAGAAGGATGAAGGAAAATAAGCGCCTCCCCAAGGGCAGAGAAAGAATCAGTGGAGAAAGACTCCAGGAGCAGTGGTAACAGGGAGGAGAACCCGGGGTTCATCTGCCGACTGGCCATATCCAAAAGATGTAGACAGCTGCAGTGTCCACCCATGAGCATTTCAGAAGATAAGCGATGCTGTGTCTGTCCCATCCATCCCCTTCCTAACCTGAGGTTATTGGGGATATGGTTGTCTCATCCAACCATTGCATGCGGATGAGTAGAGGGCAGGTGACTTGCCTTTGTGGTGATCAGGAAGAAGCTCATGTAGAATATGGGACTGTAATGGAATCTAGTGCTGAGATGGAATAGGTTATTTGGGGGATTCTCCTTTGGGGAAGAGGTCAGTATATCTTTGAATTTGGACGGGCAGGAAGCAAGTATTAAAAGGAACAGATTATTGTAGCACTCAGCTTTTGTTCTATACTAAACTACAGAAAAACATAGAGGCTTAAAAACGGTGCATTATTTCTGATGATTCTAACTGAGAATCATGCAGGGCATTTGGGCGATTCCTCTCATCTGCCCAGGTCTGTCAGGGCTGGATGGTTTAAGAGGGAAGCATTCACATGTCTAGTGGTTGACGTTGATGCCCACTAGGCCACCAGGAGTGACTTTACAGAGTCTCATCATCCAGCAGGTTAGCCTGTGCTTGTCACACAGCAGCTGCAGGGTTCCCTGGAATAGCCATAACAGCACACCAACCCCTTTATAATCTTCAGCTTACATCACATCTGCTCATTATTATTGGCCGAAATATGTCACATAGCTTCAGTCCAGATTCAAGGAGGTAAGACATATACTCTACCTATTGATGAAGATAAAACATAGTTCATAAAAGAATGGGAAGAATCTGTGGTCATGTTTCTGCGGTCATGCCAGAGTCCCCAGTGATCCTTACATGGTGGGTTCTGCTAACTGAACAGTTTCTCTATCTAAGAAAGCCGACGCTCTAAACGTTTCAGAAACGGATGGATGGGACCTGGATTTATTTTCTCCTTTGTTTGGCTCTTGTAGGTCTTCTGTGATTTCCATGGCCACTCCCAAAAGAAAAATGTGTTCCTTTATGGCTGTAGCATTAAGGAGACCTTGTGGGAAGCAGGGTGCGCTGTGGGCTCATCTACTCTCTTGGAGGATGTCAGCTACAGGGTAAGTCCCTGGGGAAGAGTGACACAGACTGGGGAAGAGTGACACAGACATGCTGGGCTCCGATTCCTACCCCTGAGATCCCTGCCCCACCAGTGGGGGAGTAAATACATATTTTGGTTATTTTAACTGTAGGGTTTTAAGCAGGCTGGTGGCATGTGTACCCTTGCCACATTTTTGTTGAACGATGTCTTACTACCTCATTGCTTTGTTTTTTTTCCTATATGATGTGTTATAGTATAAAGGGCATGAAAACAAGAGAGAGAAAACATCTCGTTAATGCCTCGCTGTACGGTTCAGAGCTGTGTGACTGTAGGTCGTGGACATTACCTCTCTAAGCTCCCACTTAGCGTCTTGTAAAGCAAGAAGAATAAAAACACTGCCTCTGTCACCCAGTTTGTAGGAGGAACAAAATGATGTGAAGTACAAATGGCCTAAATAAATATGAAGGGATGAGCAAATCCAAGCCAGTGCAACATCCACAGCCCTCTGCATGAGCGTTTTATAAAAAGCAGAGCATTAATCCATGGAACCTTATTCTATTTTACCTGAGTTCCAGCAGTCAGAGCTCTAGTCTTCCTCTGCAGAAACCATGCAGTAAATTAAGGAAGAAGAAAGAATGGAGGATGTCTTCCTGTCAGGATAAAGAAAAACAGCTGTCGCTTACAGAGACCACAAAGGAGTAGAGGAGGCAACGTTGCCCAAACACAAAATAAAAACTGGCATCTGTTTCAAATGTACATAGAAAAAAGGAGAAAAATTATGACGGTACCCACATCTCCTACATCTGCTGCTCGGTGCCTGTCAGTTTTCTGTGTAAGAGACAGCATCATCCCCAGGGTCAAGGGTAGCATTAAATGAGGTAAAAATCTCTATACTACCCTTTTCCCTGGAAATACTTCCTTGTTCTCTGAGATGTTCTCCACTCTTCTTAACTTAACGTCTATCAGAAACAGACGGCTGCTGATAGGTGAGTGCCTTTCAAGGCCTCTACAGCAGAATCAGCAGCTTATCCTCAATAACTTATTTGTTCTAAGGCTCAACCAGAGTAATGGAAATAAGCCACATGGAGCTTAACTGCTTAATCTTACTTAGGAAACTAGTTACTAAAACAAAATATTCATCTCAGCAGCTCGTGTTGACCTGCATAACATTACCTCTTATGTATGATACATCTTGAATTTTAAAAATCTTACATGACATTATCGAATCTTAAATATAGAGTCAGTAAGTTTTTTTTCTTTTTAACCATTTTTTTTTCTGAGAGAAGGTAACAATATTCATGGAAAATCTCCTATATGAAGCTGACATGAAGTGCAGCTGAGGCTGGGCAGCATATGGAATTATAGGATGGGTTTTTATCCTCTGTTTCTTGGTTTCAGTGTATGAATCATATTTTTTAATTATTATATTTAACAAATATTTTGAAGCCCAGTGTTGTGTTAGGTAAGTTGAGGCACACCGTAGCAGAGGTAGGCATGCCACGGTTTCTACTGATGAGAATTAGCCCAGTAGTATTTAAGAGTCATGCTATTGAGAAGATTATCTGGACAGTTATTCATCTATCTGGTCCATTAATTTTGGGTGGGCCAGGTGTCTGAACCTCAGTTTCTTCCCTTGTGAAACAAGGAAGTTAAAATTTATATGTAGTTTATTAAATAAAGTTTGTTGATGTCCTAGAGTTCCTTAGAGGTAACTCATGAGCTGCTATGAGACATTTGGACATAACAAAGTGGGTGAGGTTTTGATCCCATTCCTCACTTTCAACCCAGACAGCCTTGCTTCTGGGCTTCCTATATAATTAGTCATGGTATCTGCCAGGAGTCAACAGCCTGAGAGGCTGATTCCTACATTCCCATCTAAAATGGATCAATTCCAACTATATTAAAGTTATGAGAGGCTTTTTGTTTTATTTTGGTCTTGCAGCATTAGTATTAAGGAGACAACTGTGTACCCTGTTACATTTCACATCTATTCTGCAACATTTGTTCAATTTCTGGTTATGTTGATATAAAGAGAGCAGTGAAGCCTCTCAGTAAAACACAAGTATAGGACAGTACAAAATTGTCAAAAGTACCTACTTCAGGACTCTGGACATTGACCAAATGCAGGCAACAAATTGAGAAGCATTTACTTTTCAAAATTGCTAGAGCTTCATGGACCAAAGAGCTTCATGAGAATGGCAGGGGGTCCATGGCCTTCTTACTGGGGCTACCCCTGACTTCCCCATTTGGTCATCAAGAAATGTAGTTTACTAATGCAATGGGGTGCCCACCCCTAGCCATAAATTTACAGGGGACATCTTAGAAATGAGAGAGACTAAATTAGAAGGGCTAAGATAAATGTGCTATGCATTCTTGGATTAGGGGAAAATATATATCTGTGCAGGGGAGACCTGCTAGGGTGTGAAGTCAGTGTGTGGGTGAGACAGATTTCTCAGACAAAGTTTAGGATAGAAGGAAAAAGTTTATTTTACTCCTTCTCTGAAGAAAAGGAGGGCATAGCACCAGACATAGGAAATAAGAGGTGCTGGCTCAGGGAAGCTGACAACTGGTAGGGGAAAATTTATGATTGTAGCCCAATTAGTTTAATACAGCTGGGGAACTGCTGAGTTTGTTCTCTTTTTTTGTTTGTTTTTGAGACAGTCTCACAATGTCGCCCTTGGTAGAGTGCCGTAGAGTCACAGCTCACAGCAACCTCAAACTCTTGGGCTTAAGCGATTCTCTTGCCTCAGCCTCCCAAGTATCTGGGACTGCAGGCACCTGCCACAACGCCCAGTTATTTTTGTTGTTGTTATTGTAGTTATGGTTGTTTAGCAGGCCGGGGCTGGGTTCGAACCCGCCAGCTCTGGTGTATGTGGCTGGCGCCTGAACCACTGAGCTACTGGGCACTGAGCCAGTTTGTTCATTTGTTTCTCTGATAGCAGGTTGATAACAGGAATTAGGTTCTTTTTTCTTAGCTGTAGATTGAGAGCAGGAGACCTCTGGTGCTGTATCTCCTTAAGGAAGCTGGGAAAACTTCCACCCTTACAATTCTCAGGAGCAGAATTGAGAGCCCAGAAAGAAACCCACATAATGTTGCCAACTGATCTTAGACAAAGGAGCAGAGGCAATACAGTGGAACAAAGATAGTATTCTCAGCAAATAGTGCAAGAAAGGTAGAAATTAGACACAGACCTTACACCCTTCACAAAGATTAACTCCAAATGGATTATAGACTATAAAACTAGAAGGTAATATAGAAGAAAATCTAGATGACCTTGAGCTTGTCAATGGCTTTTTGAATGACACCTAAAGCATGATCTATGAAATAAAAAAAACTGACAAGCTTTACTGAAATTCAAAATTTTCTGTTCTGCAAAATGACACTGTTAGGAGAATAAGAAGATGAGCCACTGACTGAAGGAAGATATTTGCAAAAGACATGTATTGAAGGCCTGTTACCTGTAACAACAGAGTTTATATAAGAACTCAGAGTTTTTTAAAAAATACAAAATCTCAATAATAAGAAAACGTACAAGCTAATTTAAAAATGGGGAATACTATGCAGCCTTAAAGAAAGATGGAGACTTTACCTCTTTCATGTTTACATGGATGGAGCTGGAACATATTCTTCTTAGCAAAGTATCCCAGGAATGGAAGAAAAAGTATCCAATGTACTCAGCCCTACTATGAAGTTAAACTATAGCTTTCACATGAAGGCTATAACC
>CAUYPK010041183.1:0-67896 GCA_963574355.1 Loris lydekkerianus
TAGACCGTTTGACACATTTTCATCACACTGGTTAACATAGCCTTCCTGGCATTTTCTTAGTTATTGTGCTAAGACATTTACATTCCACATTTACTAAGTAATCCCACCAATCTCCCTCCCTCTACCCACCTCCCCCCTCCCTCCCCTTCCTTTACCCCTTCCCCCTATTCTTAGGAACTCAAACGCATTAGCAAGAAAAGAACAAGTGATCCCATCTCAGGCTGGGCAAGGGACTTGAAGAGAAACTTCTCTGAAGAAGACAGGCGTGCGGCCTTCAGACATATGAAAAAATGCTCAACATCTTTAATCATCAGAGAAATGCAAATCAAAACTACTTTGAGATATCATCTAATTCCAGTGAGACTAGCCTATATCACAAAATCCCAAGACCAGAGATGTTGGCGTGGATGTGGAGAAAAGGGAATACTTCTGCACTGCTGGTGGGAATGCAAATTAATACATTCCTTTTGGAAAGATATATGGAGAACAAGTAGAGATCTGAAAATAGATCTGCCATTCAATCCTGTAATTCCTCTTCTGGGCATATATCCAGAAGACCAAAAATCATATCATAACTAAGATATTTGTACCAGAATATTTATTGAAGCCCTATTCACAATTGCTAAGTCATGGAAAAAACCCAAGTGCCCATCAATACACGAATGGATTAATAAATTGTGGTATATGTACACCATGGAGTATTATGCAGCCTTAAAGAAAGATGGAGACTTTACCTCCTTTGTGTTTACATGGATGGAGCTGGAACATACTCTTCTTAGTAGAGTATCTCAAGAATGGAAGAAAAAGTATCCAATGTACTCAGCCCTACTATGAAACTAATTTAGGGCTTTCACATAAATGCTGTAACCCATTTGCAACCTAGGAATAGGGGGAAAGCGGAAAGGGAGGGGAAGGAGGGGGGAGGGAGGTGGAAGGAGGGAATTGGTGAGAATACACTTGTGGTGCATCTTACAATGGTATATGTGAAACTTAGTAAAGGTGGAATGTAAATGTCTTAACACAATAACTGTGAAATTGCCAGGAAGGCTATGTTAACCAGTGTGATATAAACGTGTCAACCGGTCTGTGAAACTAGTGTATGATGCCCCATGATCATACCAATGTACATAGCTAAGATTTAATAATAAAAAAAAACAAAAAACCAGAATTTAACATTGAGGGAACATTAGAAAATCCAGCTTTCAAAATATTCTATAAAATAACTGACCTATAAAATATCAAAATTAGGGAATATGAAGGAAGGCTGGGGAACTCCTTTAAATTAAAGAAAAGCAATGAAATAGGAAAGCTAAATGCAAGGTACTAGCTGCAGTTTCCTTTTGGTGCAATAAATATTACAGGGGCTACTGGGAATACCTGAATAGTCTTTATTGATTACAAATAGTTCTTGGTCATTACTAAAATTCCTGATTTTCTTATTGCACCATAGTTGAGAACTTAAAAAAAAAATAACATTATGAAATATTTAGACATAAACAGGCATCTAATCTGTAACTTACTCTCAAATGGTTTAGAAATTAACACATTCAACAATTTATATATAATTGTATATAATCTACATCTCTATACTTACCTATCTAAATTGATTAATAGAAATTTTGGGGTTCAGGCAGTTGTCTGCATTCTTGGTTCTTGGAGATCTCTTGGCCAAAGAATGACCAGATCACCACAAGCAGAGTGAGAATGCAACGAGGCTTACTGAGGAAGAAAAAGATAGGTTTATAGAACAAGAGCAAGACATAGCTTTACAGGCAAGAAAAGTTTACCACAGACAACTGCATGAGTGCCCTTGTTGTGCCAAAAAGAAAAAGAAAAAGAAAAAAGCCCTGGGTTATGGTCTGGGGTCCTGTTTTATACTGTCTGGATTGGGCCCTCTTCAAGGTTCAGAGACCACTTTGATGGACAGTTAATGACATGATAATTAGCCAAGGCTAATCTAGGCGACTTTGCAAATTCTATTGCACCTGAGCTGTCTGGTCACACTTCCTTCTTCCAGGTGTGGAAGTTGCTCGGGATAGGGACTAAGGGGTGGGGGGTTGGGGAGGTAGCACCAAGACGCGCCATTGTTGTTCTTCCCAGGTGTGGAAATGCTCCAGATGGCGCCATCGCAAGGAGCCCACTCTGCCTCTGACAGTGTCTTGGAGGTCCTTTACTCTCTACCTGACAGAAATAAACACAGACGTGTAAATATACACACATACCTGTAAGAAGACACACTTATGTATGTATGTCTATGTAGGGTAATAAACAGAATTTAAATCGTTAACATTTTAGGAATCTAGATGAAAAAGTACTTGAGTTCTTTCTATGATTCTCCAAATCTCAGTATGTATGAAATTATTAAACACTTAAAAAGTATCATTAGAGAAAAAGAAAACACTTTGTGTTAACAATGGTCCAATACACACACAAAATACACTATTTTTATAAAGTCTTTTCATCTTTATTTTATGGTGGAAGCAATGATCTGGCCGTATCTTTAATATCCTGACCAGATGGATCTGAAGTCTATCCATTATTTTTGAATTTCTTTCTTTCTGGGCAATATCTTATTAAATAAAACCAACAGTAACTATCATACGCTACTATTATTTTGTATTTCAGCCTTGTTTAAATGTATTAACATAAAGTTACAGTTTTGCCCCCCAAATTGCTATTTATGTGTAACGCGTTGCCATCTTTGCAATATAGGGTAATTTTTTCCATGCTACTAGAAAATAGGCAGTTAGATAATGCTACATGCTTTACTTTTTCTTGTTTTTTGTTTGTTTGTTTTTTTGTCAGTGGCCCATCACTAATTACAAGTACACCAGTCGGGATGGGTTAATTAGTTAATTATGCTACGGTAGCAAAGCCCTCCAACATTTTCAGTGGTTTAAAAAAACACAAGTTTAATTTTGATAGAAAAACATAAACATCACACTCTTTTTTTTAGATTTAGTTCATTTCCTTGCTAGAATACTATTATGTCATCTCTGTAATGTCCATGTAATACAGCTTCATGTATATCAGTCAGTACACCTAACTGAAATCAATTGTCATCATGTAAAATAATGCATTAAAATTAAGTTTTAGAAAAACTTTAGTTTCTGTTTCGTATTCACATTGTAACATAAAAGTAAGGTTAAACACTAATGATTTTAATTAACTGCTATTATTCATTATTTATTTAAAGACTGAGTCTCACTCTATTGCCCTTGGTACAGTGCCCTGGTGTCATAGCTCACAGCAACCTCAAACTCTTGGGCTCAAGAGATCCTCTTGCCTCAGCTTCCTGAGTAGCTAGGACTATAAGAGCCTGCTATCATTCCCAGGTAGGATTTTTGTTGTTGTTGTTGCTGTTTTCTATTTTTAGTAGAGATGGTGTCTCACTCTTGCTCAGGCTGGTCTTGAAGTTCTTTTTTTTTTTTTTTTTTTTTTTTATATATAGTTTTTTTTTTTTTTTTTTTTTTTTTTTTTTGGCCAGGGCTTGGTTTGAATCCACCACCTCTGGCATGTGGGACCGGTGCCCTACTCCTCTGAGCCTCAGACACCGCCAGGTCTTGAAGTTCTAAACTCAAAATAATCCGCCCTCCTTTCCCTCTCAGAATGCTACAGTTATAGGTATGAGTCACTATGCCCAGCCTCAACATTATTTAATATAACCTTTGACTGTACAGAAGGTAAGGTTTCTAAAATTTGTTATATTCATACATATGAATTGATCTTAAGTTTGTAAAAATTCAAACTAATAGGATTGATTTTTTTTTATGTTTTCTCATAATAAACATAACTTCTTTACCTTATATAGAAAAGCTCACGAAACACTTATAAATAACTATATAATCATAACATACATCTTAATGACTTAATGATTATTAATGATATTACTCATGAAATTTTATACATGAAGGCACTCTGGAGATTTCTGAAGAATTACTTTAGTTTATTTATAAATTATGGTTTAAATTAAGTTTGACACATTATAAATATTACTTTTTAGTAATGGATTAATTTGCTAGGGCTGCCATAACAAATACAACAGACAGGGTGGTTTAACTAGCAGAAATGTATTTCCTCACAGGTATAGAAGTCATATGTCCATGAACACGGGTCTCTCAGAGTTGTTTTTTTTCTGAGCCTCTGTCATTTACTTGTAGATGGCTATCTTCTTCTGCCTTCACATGATCTTATGCCTGTGTAGGCTAATGCTTTTCTATTACAATAGTAGTTGCATTGGATCAGCGCCCTCCCGCCACCAAAGACATCATTTCAACTCAGCTACCTCTTTAAAAACTTATCTCCAAATACAGTTACATCCTGAGGCCCTGGTGATCAAGATATCCACATATACATTTTGGGAGCACACAAGTCAGCCTGTAACAAGTAACAAAGTCATCACATTTTGTTATTTTAACTAAGATGTCTATAAATGAAATCATGCAAAGTTATATAGACTCTTCTAATATTAAATAGGTGCCATCATTTAAACGATTTATCAAGTCGTATCCATGAACTTACAATTTATAATATGATATGGGGATTTGTTGTTGTTGTTGTTGTTATTGCAATTTGGATGGGGCTGGGTTTGAACCTGACACCCTTGATATGTGATGCCAACACTCTACTCACTGAACCACAGGTGCTTCCCAATATGGGGATTTTTTTGTGGGAAACTGTATATGAAAAGACATCTGTTTTGTTTCCCCAGCATCCACGCGTCTCTTTCTCAAGGTTTCATGGGTAACTCTGCATCATGCTCACCTACATGGTTTGGGGGAGTCTTCCTACGTTAGTGCCTGTTCTGTTGGTGTGTGCAGTGGGTACCTTACACAAATCTAACTTACACCATTGCTATTTCAAATGATCCATTACTGAGAATAATTTTCTAGCTGAAGAAAAACAGAAAACATATAATTAAGGCAACAAACAATATCCCCTTTTGTAGGAATTTGTGCAGTGGTAGAGAAAGATCCTTTCATCTCTGGTTGTGAAGATGTGAGTTGTAACTCCAGGATTTTTGATGAGTATGTCTGTCCTAGCAGGGGTTTCTTGGAAGGCACCTTTAAGCTGGACATTGGCATACAGGAGGAGTATTGAACTTTTTCTCTTTTCTTTGTCTGTTTTTCTTTTCCTTACTTTTGGCATTTTGTTTTTTTAATGTGGATGCTATAACAAACACTGTGAACCATGTAGCTTAAAACAAACTAGATTTATTCTCACACAGTTTTGAGGGCTAAATGTATGGAGTTAGGGTACAGGGAGGGCCATGCCCCCTCCAGAGACATCTCCAGGAAAACTCAGTTCCTTCACTCTTCCAGTCGTTAGTAGTTGCTGGAATTTTTTGACTTGTAGCTGTGCCTCTCCATGTCCTGTCTTCATAGCACCTTGTTCTGTGCATGTATTATTAAAAACTTCAGTTTTCTCTTATAATGACAAACCCAATAGCATTTAGGGTCACCCATATAATCCAGGTTGAATGCTGTGTTTTATTTTTTTTTTTCAATATCTTTTGCTTGATTACATGTTTTGACACATAAGATAATACACATTATTTTGCTGTATAAGGCTATGTTCATATGTTCTAGTGATTAGAAAATAAATATATTGGGTACAGGTCAATTTTTTAGCCTAATACAAAAAGTTAAGTACGGCTCCCATATAGAATGAAGATAAGGGAGTGAGATTGAACAGAAGGAAAGGCTGAGCTATGATGCTCTCTCTTTCTCTCCATCACAATCAAATACATGCCTTTTTTATAGAATGGCTTTTTTTTCCTCTGAGTAAATACCCAGTAGTGTGATTGCTGGATCAAGTGGTACATCTGCATTTAGTTCTTCGATGTATCTCCACACTACTTTCAAAAGAGGTGTTGTGCTAGATTGTAGTTCCGCCAAGGGTGTATGAGTGTCTTTTTCTCTCTGTACCCATGCTAGCGCCCATGCCATTATGGGACATTTATATACGAGGATTTTCACTGGAGTCAGGTAATATCTTATTGTGATTTTGATTTGCATCTTGCTGATGATTAGAGATGTTGAGCATTTTTCATATGGTTATCACCCATTGGTTTCTCTCTCTCTCTCTTTTTTTTTTTTTTATTAAGTCATAGATGTGTACATTGATATGATTATGGGGCATCATACACTAGTTTCACAGACCGGTTGACACGTTTATATCACACTGGTTAACACAGCCTTCCTGGCAATTTCACAGTTATTGCATTAAGACATTTACATTCCACATTTACTACATTTCACATATACCATTGTAAGATGCACAGCAAGTGTATTCTCTTGAAAAGTTTCCAATCATGTCTTTTGCCCATTTTTCATGTGGCTGTTCCGTGTTATCTTACTATTTGCATGAGTTCTTTGTAGAGTCTTGTTATGAACCCTGCATTGGATGTGTGGCATGCAAATACTTTCATGCAATACTGTACTGATTGTTTCTCTGGCTGTGCAGAAGCTTTCTTTACTCAGGTTCTATGTATTTACTTTTGTTGTCCCTGTGATTTCCTTCATGTCTTTCTTCATAAATAATTTGCCTATAAGTTTTTCCATCCTCTTTTTATAAACCTCTTATAGTTTCATTGCTTGGGTTTAAGGCTGTTATTGTGAATTAGTTTTTATAAATGATGAGAGGTGCGGATCTGGTTTCAGTTTTCTATATGTGGTTATCCAGTTTTCCCAGCACCATTTATCTATTTTTATTTTATTATTATTATTATTTTTAAGACAGAGTTTCAATATGCCACCCTCAGTAGAGTGCCGTGATGTCACAGCACACAGCAACCTCAAACGCTTGGGCTTCAGTGATTCTCTTGTCTCAGCCTCCAAAGTAGCTGGGACTACAGGTGCCCAGCACAATGCCTGGCTATTTTTTTGATGCAGTTGTCATTGTTTTTTCTCTGGCCAAGATTGGGTTCGACCCACCACCCTCCATTGTGTGTGGCTGGGTTGCGTGTGGGTGCTTTAACCATTGTGTGTGGTTGCTTTAACCACTGTGCTATGGGCATCACACCCCAGCATCATTTATTGAATAGGATTCTTTACACCACTGTATATTTTTGTCTACTTTATTGGGGATCAAATAACAACATAAGAATGGTTTATATTCAGGTTCTCTTTTCTGAGCCATTGGTCTGTATGTCTGTTCTTTTGCCAGTACCATGCTGTTTTGGTTACTATAGCTTTGTAGTTTAATTTAAACTATAAGTAAAGTGATACCTACTGATGTGTTCTTTTTGCTGAAGATTGCTTTGGTTATTCTGGATTGTTTTCACATTCCATATGAAGCATAAAATTATTTTTTCTTATTCTTGAAAGGCATATATCATGACCACAATAAAGAAAATGTTCCTAAGAACTCAGAGACTTCCTGGATGTTATTTATTAATGCATAGCCAGCTGTGTATGCTTCTCTATGTTCAATGCCATCCCAATGAAGACCTCAGTCAAACCCACAGGACCTCTGACAACATTTCCAAAGATTATTAATACTGGCCCAGGCTCTCTAACCTTTGTCAACCAGTTTTTAAATGTCTCCTTCTCTAGGAAGGACTCATCATTTTGGGTCAGTGGTTTTCATCAACTCAGGTTGATTCTCAATGAAGGCTGAGAACTCCCTATTTGTCAGTTAGACTCTCACCAGCTACTGGAACACTTTTCTAATTCCTGCAGGTGCAAATGCTGTGAATACATGTTAGTGCTAAAAGGAATGCTCATAGAGAAAAGGGTCTGAGAGCCACTGTGTCCACAGAGTCAAATGTAAGACTTAGATCTGCCAAGTTCTAGATTCCAAGTGATCAGATCTTTAAAAGTCTCCCTTTGACTCTGAAAGTGACTTAAATTTCTTGGCTACAAAAGGGTACTTTATTGTGTTTATATCATTTGCAATGAAAGAGTACAGAAAAATATGAAAATGTATATAAATATATATATTACAAAGCTAAACAATAAAAATCGAGGAAATGTATAGTTTTTGTTATTGCAAGTATTAGTATGATTGTAGAGAAGGTATTTAAGTTATTTAAGTTACTGCCTAAAGTCTTCTTCCAAACAATACTTTTGTATTATTACTATAGGCAATAAAATGTCTCAAAGTTAGCTCAAAAAACACAGTAGCATAATGTTACTCCAAATATTTTCCCAGGACAGTAAGCATCATTGTAAATTCTTGTTAAAAATTCAAATTCTTGGCCCCCAACTAGCATCTTCTGTACTAGAATCTTAGAGTAGGGGCTCAGGTGTCTGTGCTCTAATAAAATCTTCAGATCATTTTTGCCAGCTTTTGATATTTCATAATTTTGTTTGTTTTTATTGCCTTTTAATAGGAATGTAATGGTATCTAATTGTATTTTCTTTTCCCTAATGATAAAATATATTAGGCATTATTTCATCTTTAGTGGTAATATATCTCTTCAGTCTGTTGCTAATTTTTATTGTTTTTTTTTGTTGTTGTTTGTTTTCCTTATTAAGTTTTAAGAGTGTTTAATAACATACTCTAGAATCAAGTCATTTATCACATATATAACTTGTAAATATTTATTCTCCATATTCAGCTTTTGTTTTCACTCTCTTCTTGCCATTGTGTTTTTAGGAAACAAAAGTTCTTAAGTTTTATGAAGTGCAATTTATTATTTGTTTGTTTATTGAGACAGGGTCTGCTCTGTTGTGCAGGCTGGAGTACAGTGGCATCATCATAGCTCACTGCAACCTCAAACCCCTGAGTTGCAATGATCTTCCTGCTTTAGCCTCTGAAGTAGGGGGAATATAAGTGTGCACCACCACAGCTGGTTAGTTTTCTAATTTTGAGGAGATGGAATCTCACTTTTGCTCCGGCTGGTCTGGAAATCCTGACCTCAAATGATCCTTCTGCTTCAGCCTCGTAGTGTGCTAAGATTACAAACCTGAGCCACTTGTCTGGCCCATTGTTTATTTGGGTTTTTGTTTGTTGACTTGTTTGTTTTTAATGAATAATTTCTTGGTATCATATCTGCGAAAATTTTCCAAATACAAGATCAACAAATTTCTTTCTACATTTTCTCTGAGAAATTTCACAGTTTTATATAGGGAGATTGCATCAGGAGATTGTGGTTTTTAGTTTTGTATTTTTCAGATGAATAGAGTGTCCTATACATTATTAATGTTTTCCAAGATTATTTTGCAGTGCTCCTGTACCTTGTCTAAACTTGACTGGCCACATCTCTTCTGTTCATTAATGCTCACGCCTTTTCTTTCTCCAATACTACACTCCATGGATAGTTGCATCTTAGAGAAAATTCTGAAATTAGGCAATGCGAATTCTTTGACTCTTTTATTTTTCCAAAATTAATTTGGCTATTCTAGTTCTTCTGTTTTAACATGCATGTTATATTAAACTTTGTAATTTCTTCAAAACATCTAGTTAGGCTTTTAATTGTGATTGTTGTTAATCAATAGATCTGCACAGAGGAATTGACATGTTAACATTATTGAATCTTGCGAACTAGTCCGCAAACATATTTCTCGTTCACTTTTGAAAGACGCTGCTACTGAATATAGAATTTGGATGGTCAGATTTTCTTCCAGACTCTTCTTTCTCATTGTTATTCCACTGTGCTCAGGCTGTGACATTTCTAATGAGAACCGGAGAAGGACCATGAGCAGTCGGGATGGTAATTCTTTCATCCTTTCTATGTCATGTATTATTTTTCCTTCAATATTTCACTTTGTTGTTTAACTTTTTTTCTTGTTATTGCTTTGGTTACACTTGTTAGTGATTTCCGAGTTTCTCAAGTATTTTCTTGAATGAATCCTTGTTATAAATCATTATTTTCAGGAAATTATTTGGCATTGTCTTTTACTTCTCTGTTTTTCTTATTGTTTTCTTCCTTTTAGGTTGCAACTACATGGATATTACACGAAAGATATGGTTAGGTAATAAAAGTTATTATCAAAGAGTGCTTTAGTACTCTCGCTCCTGGAGTTTTCCTGTTTTTCTTCTTTGTTTTTGAGTTATCTACATTCTACCTAACTGTCCTCAACTTTACTCATTATTACCTTAAAGGTCCCAAGTATATTGGGAGTCCTTGAAAGATTCTGATCGTTATAATGATGTGTTTTGCATTTCTGCTATGTCTCTTTTAATTTTTGCCTAATTGTATTTATCTCTTTGCTGAAATCATCTCTCTCATCATGCATACTACCTTTATTTTTCTTTCTTTTTTTTTTTTTTTTGAGACAGAGTGTCATTCTGTCACCCTTGGTACAGTGCTGTGGTGTCATACCTCACAGCAACCTCAAAATCCTGGGCTCACATGATCCCATAGCCTCAGCCTCCCTAGCAGCTTGCACTACAGGTGCCCAGCATAATGCCCAGCTATTTTTAGAGACAAGGTCTTTCTCTGGCTCAGGCTATCCACCAGCTTCAGCCTCTCAGGCGTGAGCCACCACACCAGCCTGACTACCGTTTTTAGTAGAGCCTTCAGTAAATAATGTTATTTTCTATCTCTTATTGTATGTATTGTATGCATGCATGTGTGTGTGCGTCCGTTGTATATATGAATTGTACTTATGCCTGCTTCATGTGTCTATGAAATACACGTGCTTTATCTTTTGATGTAAGTTTTAGTACGGGAAATTGAGTCAATCTTGAAAGGAACTGAGCTGAGTTTGGGTTTTACATTGTTAACCTGTGCCCCAAGGTTACTTTTGGGGCAGGTTTAAAAAGGATCTTGCTTAATGTCTACACAACCTTCAACTTTAGGTCTTCTCTTTATATCTATACCACCACTATGGTCTTGTTTCATGCTTTGGACCTTCCTCTAAGAGCAGAACACTGTCTCTTTATTTTCTTAATTCTGATACATTTTGGTGGGCCGTGAGAACATTCTGTTATTCTATTTTATCTCTAGTTTTAAGCAAGGGCTATATTCCTGTGCTTCAGGAGTATGGTCACTTCAGAGATTTTGTAACACCCCCCGTTATTCACCCTCAATAGATCCTTGCCCTTTTGCAAGGATTAAGGCCTGTTTTGCTTTCTATTTCATTTACCTGGTGGTGATGTGTCTTTTCCTATTTCCTAAGGTACCCACGTCCTAATAAAAATAATCTTTTCTGAGTAGCTTAGGATCATAAGTCAGAAAGGGGATTTGCACTGGAGTTGGTTTCTTTATTGCACTGGAGTTGGCTTCTCTGTCTTTTCCTGCACCACCACAGTGCATGCCCATGAAATGTTATCAAGCCTCCCGTCTTTATTACTATGGGTAATGAGATTTAAGGAGAAGAGCTACATCCCAAGAGTTTTAAAATCTCACACAGTCTAAATGCAGTTTAAAAGCCACTAGTATAAATTTGTTAAACATTTTAGCTGAATCATTTTCACTGGCTTGTGTGCCTTGGAAGCCCCCCACCCCCGGGTATAAAGCGCCCATCCTGTTTTTTTCTGACAGGCACATGCTGATTGTCTTATAATCTCAGCAGTCCTCTGTCGTTAAGAAAGAGGTGATTTTGCCTACTATCCAAAATATCTTTGTTTTTAGATCAGGGCTGTTGCTTTTCCATCTTCTTACATCTTAAGTAAAAGCTAGTGAAGTATTGAAGCTGACAAGTTCTAATTCCATATGAACATAGTGTCTATTTTCTCAAATTGGTTACTAATTTATGATGGTGAAGAAATGAGCATTACTTATTTACTTACAATTTTCAACACACATATGTAGACTTAGATCTCTGAAAAAGATTTAATATGAACAATTAAGAGACTAAAGAATTTGTTTTCGTCAGAGTCAGGTAATTTAGGTATGTTTTAGTGCTTAAATTATTGAAGGGGGCGTCATGGCTGACTAGAGGAAGCAGGGGTGTGCTTATTCTCCCAGGAAGAAGGACATCTACCAAAAACTTGTATTTTTTAATAAACTGTTGCAGGGAGAAATAGAGGCAATGAAAGGCACTGAGGGTCAAGTTAGAGGACAGACTACCTGTGAGTTTTTTTGAGTATCTGGCGAGGTTACCTTGTTACCAGAACTTCTTTCCTCACTAGGTCCTTGGTCTCAGGGATTGGAAGAATGAACCCATGGACCACAGATCAGTGGTAAGATAGGATTTAATAGCCAGAAGGGAATGCTAATGAAGTAAAAAAGCACCAGAGCATCTGGTAAAGGGGAAGACCCAAGTGGGAAGGCTCTGCATGGGTCCTTGGTCTAGGGGTATATATAGATAGTCTTGAAAATTACATTTGGGCAGGATTTGCTAGATGGAAAAACACCTTTTCAAAGTTAAAAAATGAACTGGTACAGTCCCATCCACTCGGGGCCTAGGTAACTGGGGTCCCTTATCCAGCCTTTAAAGGGGGAACCCAGTATAAACCAAACCAGGACCCAGGGATGTGATCCATAGGAGACTTTGGGGCTCTATACCCCTGTATGGAACCTTTGCTGTTGTAGCTAAGAGGTACTCCAGAGAGATGTGGTAAGGTCAAGTGGAGTCTGTACAGATTTCTAAACTCTGGACAGTGGTGCCCAGAACTAATCAGAGACCTTGCCCCACTGTTCTGAGCCCTTTCCTGAAGCCGGTACTGCCTGGTTACCAGACCAGGGAAAGACAGGGGAACCAGATAATCTCCTGCTCCCCAAGGTTGAGATTTCCCCACTGTACCTGTGGACAGGAATGAACCAAGGGGTTTTGGACAAGGAGCTCCACATTTGCCCCCCCCTTTCCAAAAGCTGCCCACCTGGATTCTTGCACAGAAAGTGGCATCCTTCCATACTTGCCCCACCATACTAGGCTAAAAGTCTAAGCTGTTGGTTTATGTTTCCCCAGACACTGCTTGTCCCGGTCAGCCCTCGTGCTTAGACTGGGATCTCCAAATGGGTGTGGGGGCCTGTTCTCACACTCTTACAACTCAACTGCATTGTTCAGGGGCATGGGGAAGATATTTGTAAGCTGATCTCCAGTGGGGAGGGAACTCACTTGGACAGAGTGAGTGGAGACACAGAGTGTCCCCTTATAGGTGGGACAGCTGCCTCCCCCACCAGGGAAACAGAAATCTAAGTGACCTCCAGCTGCTCCTGGCTGAGCTTCTCGCCACAGCTAGAGGCCAGAGTTGAAAGGGTTTTTGGACAAGGAGCTCCATGTCTTCCCACCTGTTTCAGAAGCGACCCACCTCACTTCTTCCATGGAGAATGGTGTCCTCCCCAACCCTACCAATGCAGCAAACTCCAAGGAAGCTGGGAACTGCCTGCTTCTGCTGGTCAGAGGCAGCGCCTGGACTGGGGTCAGGGATGGGCCGTGGGCCTGCTCCCAGCTCCCAGGAGCTCGGCTGTGTCATCTGGCAGCGTGGATGGGAGACATGCAAGCCGGTCTGCAGTGGAGAGGAAATCCGCAAGGAGGGAACTGAGGGACGAGCCTGAGGTGCAACCGCCTTGTGGCACCGACATGGGACGCCCGGGCCTCCGGAAGGCAGCTACGCTGCTGTCTGGCCCCGCAGAGGGGACCCGGGTCTCGTGGAGCTGTGGGGAGAAGTTGCCTCCTGACTAGCCCGGATGGTTTGGCCAGAAGCCTTGGAGGGGAAATGACCAGAATTCCACTTCTGCTTGAAAGACTGTGGTTTCTGGACCGACCTGGTCCCACGTGCATGTTCTACAGCTGGTGTGAGCATATCTACCCCCTGAGCGGCTTTCCTCCCTGCCCTGGGACCTGACCCTTCCACCCCCATTGGGACAGCACTTGTGGTGGACTGGGGGGAGCTTGGCCGCAGGCTGTCCCACCTGAACCACCTGTGCTCCCATCAGCCTTGGTGGCTGCAGATCACACACACCTCCTGAGAGTGTAAGGGCCATGCCCAGGGCTGGGGACATCTGAGCTCTGTTCGTGATGGACTAGGTCCAGGGATAGGACCAAGGAACTTCACACGCAGCTTCCTCCTGCAGCTCCACCTCCTGGCAGAGAGGTCAAGTTGTGCATGTGCTGATTCGGTTGCCTGGAGCTCAGCCAATTTTTACCTGCAAGTCTCACTTACGGGTCTGGTAACAAAGTTACATGCCCATCATAATTTTTCTGGTAAGGAGTCAATAAGGCTGTGAAACAATGCAAGATTCTAGAGACCCCCATTTATCTTTCTCAGCAAGAGGCCTGGAACCTGGTCACACATATAGTACTCTGTTGTGCTATTCTGAGTGCACACTAAGATTGGAGAACTAGACTGTCTCTTAATAAGATTTTTATTTTTGCCCCACTGATTACTTTCAAGTTTCTCTTCATCTGGACTTTTTATTCCCTAAGTCTCTTTAAGTATTAACAGAGCTAAACTTGCTTTACTGTAGTCATTAACTTGCAAGCAAAAAAAAAAAAAAAAAATACTCAGGATCTCAGAAGTTACTCTACTTCATCTAATTTGTTTGTGTAATTTCTTACTCATTAATCAACAGTGCCTTCAGTGACTTAAAATTTTGAGCCACTCGGGTTTCAGATTCCATTTATTTACTTTTACATTAATAGCCTTTTAAGAGCAAGAAAGGGTTAAGCAAAGTAATCAGTTTTTTGTTTTTTGTCTTTTTTGTTTGTTTGTTTTGAGCCAGAGATCCCTGTACATGAGTAAACTGTTTTCAATTCTCAATAAAAACATCCTCAATTCAAAACGGGGGAAATTCAAGCAATCATACAAACACTTGATATCTTCCAAGGGCCCAGGGAGGAGAAGTATTAAAATGCTTTGATATTTGGTGAGTTGTCTTTCCATCTTGATAGAATTAACCTTAGTTTTAGTAGATAACAAGGAGTATGATGTTTGCAGTGACAGTGTTGATTTTAAGTATGTCACCAAGCAATCTAGCGGTTATTTGGCCTAAATCTACTGTCAATTTTTTAAATCTCTTTTCTTCCTTTATATTGTTAATATTTATTGTTATTATTATTATATTATTATGGAAGTTCAAAGACTAATGCTAATACAATACAAGATTAAAGCAAGGAGTTTGATATTTTTGGAAAATTTTATTGCCAAGAGTATTCTTGGAAACATTCACATTTTCATCAGACATGTATGGAAGTGCTCCACTTGTTTGCCTCGTCACCACTACAGATTATTGGTATTAAATAGGGTATATTTTATCTGTTGGTATCACATATTAGATAGTTCAGGCCATGGTTAGAGTTACAAGTAAAAAAATCTTGGCTTTATAGGATTTATTTTCTAAACTATTTCAACTTGAAAGTAAGTTTCAAAATTGCCAACTTTATTTTACCTAGTGTCTTAACAGTAACAGTTTTCATTAGGAAAGGAAGTAAATAGGCAGGGACTCTCCACTCACTTTTCCCTTACACTTGCAGTGTATTTCTCTGAGAACTAAAAGGCAATTTGGCTTAGGTATGACGTGAATTCCTGGGTATTAGGTAGATGTGACGCTTTCCTTTTTACCCATATTTTTCTGTGGTGATTTGACTGAGGATAGATAGTATGGGGTCCAGTTGAGTATTTAAACATATTGTCATTTATACATATTTCATACACATTATACAACATTCATACATATTTTCAAGCATATCCTTGTGAATAGTAAAAACCATCATGCAGTCTTTTTTAGTCATGACCTTTAATAGTTATGAGTATATTAATTTCCCATTTTCCACTCAAATTTTTCTTGACTGGCTCTCCTGTTTATTAAAATATGATCCTAACTTCTGAATTATACTCACCGGATCATTTGCCCATTTTACCACAAGCCTCATATTTTTAAACCTTCCCTTGACAACATTTGAACAAATATGGAAGAGAATTTTAGAGTTCCTAACCTTCTACTATAGAAAACATTTTGATAATGTGAACTCTCTGAAGTAATATATATCTTTCAAAGTACTTACCTTGCTTTTATCTCTGAAAATAAGGGCTATTTTTTCTGTTGGAATCAGATATTAGAGTTTAAGCCACTGATAGAATTACAGATAAAAAAAAAATTCACTGGCCATTCACTGAGGGACTGCCGAGGACTCAGCAGCCTCGCCCTTGAGCCCCCTCGTGCCATTTCCACCACCGAGGAAAAGGAATGGTGTCCTGTGTCCGCTATCCAGAACCTCCGCCCTTTCGGCCCCTTTGCTGATGCAAGTAAGGGTGATGACCTGCTTCCTGCTGGCACTGAGGATTATATCCATATACAAATTCAACAGAGAAACGGCAGGAAGAACCTTACTGTTCAAGAGATCGCAGATGATTACAATGAAAAGAAATTAGTGAAGGTGTTTAAGAAGAAATTTGCCTGCAATGGTACTGTAATTGAGCATTCAGAATATGGAGATGTAATTCAGCCACAGGGTGACCAGCGCGAGAACAATGCCAGTTCCTTGCAGAGATTGGACTGGCTAAGGACGATCAGCTGAAGGTTCATGGATGTTAAGTGCTTGTGGCTCCCTGAAGCCTAAGTGAGGATTTCCTTGCAATTAATAGAATTTCCCCCTCTATCCCTTGTCACAAGTTTAAAAACCTCACAGCTTGTATAATGTAACATTTGGGGTCTGCTTTTAACTTGGACTAGCTTAACTCCTTCATGCAATAAACTGAAAAGAGCCGTGCTGTCTAGCCTTGAAGTCCCTCATTTAAACAGAGGTCAAGCTGGAGGCACCTGGCAATGTCAAGCCTCAAACAAAGCAATAGCATGGTGTTTCAGCCAAGCCCAGAGCCCTAAGATCACAGATGCCTATGCGTGGCCAGAAGCTCCTCTGCAGAGTCCCCAGCCCTAAGAGAATGTCACCACCTGGACAAGCCAGGGCGAATCTGAGAGGGTCAGGTAAGGCAGCAATGCAGCTACACCTCTAGAGGGAGTCTTTGTCGTAAAGGAAAGATGTCCTGTTATCTCCAGGTGGGCAGAACTTAGGCCACCTTCCCTCCAGTAGGGTGATAGGACATCTGGCTTTACCAGACATATCCTAGCTAAGGGATCCCATCAGAATGGGAGCCCAACCTTCTATCAGTGAAACTTTTGACAAGGGAACAAATCTCAAAACTGGTGTTCCAGCTATGTAGCTAGCTGTAGAGCTTGCAACTTACTAGCAACAGCTGCCCAATGCCATGTAAAGTAACAAGAGTGGTTTTTGTTTTTTCCCTTCAATTTTAACGTTATGTGTAATGTATTTAAACCCTTATTTAAATAAAACTTGTTTTCAGAAAAAAAATTCACTAACAATAAGTAAAATTCTTTCAAAAGACTAAAATTCATAGTAAAGTTGAATAATCGCAAACAGAAGTCATCCAGTTTTTAAAAATGATATATAGTTAAGTGTTGTGAACTCTAAGTAATTGATTGATATGGGAGACTATAAGAATCATGCTCTTCCTTCCTCCCACACAATTACTACTCTGGAACAAGCAGGGCCCTGCCATGATGAATTCAAATATTCTCTTATTGTTTGTTAGAAAATCTATTATAGCATAAAAGTTGTGGACAAAGCCTGTAATTAAATTTGGATATATATTTTTTTCTTTTTACTGTATAAAAGGCAAGTAGTCAAATTATCTACTAAAAGAGAAATGACATGTAATTCTCACATTATTAGTTTGTAAAATATACAATTTTTCCTCTAAAATTAAACTATTCTGTATAGTAGAGGCAGTTATTATGCTTTCAATATTCATGTGCTCAGAATAGTGTTTAATTGACTCTGCCAATTAAGTTTTTCACCATTTCCATTTGATGTAATTTGGCTCTGTTTTACCTTGATACAGTTCAGACAGTGGAAATAACTTTAAGTGTATAAACAACTTAAACTCATAGGGTTAAGCTCAGGTTCATTCAGAAACTGTAGTGTCTGAACCCCCATAAAAATATGTTTTCCTGTGCAAACAGGTAACATTGATAATGATATTGATAATTATATATACATGCTTCAACAGATAGTGAAGCATGAACATATTTCCCTTATTTATAGTATCAACTGGAAAAATAATTCTGATTTCATTTTTAATGAAAATGAAAAAAAATAAATACTATTAAAGATCAAGATCATAATGGTGACCAATTGTGTCACTCCCTTTGTTGCTGTAATAGTAAAAGATAATTAACTGAGAATTATTTTCTCTTAATAATTTTGTTTTTCTCACTGAAAGAATATAGCAAGTCCTTTTTTCTATGCTGCTTGCTCTTGTAGATATTTGTGCATTTAGAACACATTCAGTAGTTTTTGTTGTATTCCTAAAGCTCACTATGGGATATTATATTGAAAAATATAAGCTTAATGCATTTTAGACGGATGGGTGTGAATGCAAATACAAAGAAACCAAAATGTCTAAAAAGGAAACTTATATTTGAATGAAGAGTGATAAGAAGAGCAGGCACAAAAGTCATTACTTTCTAAAAATGCAGTGAGAAACTTGTATGAGACATCTTGGAAGACTGATCTCTGGACACTCAACTCTGAGCCTTGGCCTATGTTTTCTTTACCTTGACAAACAAGAGAACAATGGGACTGATAAATGTGGAGAACCACTTGACTTCTAAAATACTAATTTAAGCAGCAGTTATGAAAGAATTCAATCAGAAGTATATCAAGTGTTTACTACACATTGACAACAATAAGAAAAATGGACAAAAATTTCCTGCGATCTTCCTACAGGGCTGGGGGTAGACAATAAACCAGTCAGTAAATTATGTAGCGTATATGAAGATTGTAAATCCTATAAAAGAGAAAGTGAAAAGAGTTTAAAAAGTGATTGGGAATACAGAGGTGGAAGATTGGAACTTTAATGGAGCAGTAAGAGAAAGATTCCTTGAGGAAAGATAAGAGAAAAGATTTGAAAGAATTGAAAGTCATGTGCAGTCATGTGGGTATCTGGCAAATTCCTTAATAGTTGATGTCAACACTTCAACACTAATTCGCCCCATGATGTGTGGCTACATGATACTTGGTTATATTTTGAAAATTTTCCCAGGTGATTTTAAATATTTTTTTTTTCCTCTGATGAACTCCTGGTTTATCAATTTATCTATACCTCTGTTGCTCTTTTGTCTGAGACTATATACTTAATATATTTTTGTGGAATCATCATGTTTTATCAATTTTCCTCCATTCTTAAACCACTTCTATTTGGTATCACCTATTTGAGCAAACAACTATGCATATTCAACATGAAATTTTAGTCAAATGCCATTCCTTTAATCAATTACATGATATTTAGAGAAAAATAATTTCTTTGTTCTTTGTACTATACATTATCCCTTGTGGTGACAGCTAATTTTATATGTCAAACAAAATCTAAAGTATTGTGTCAGAAAATCTTATTTTTCTTAGAGAGCTAAATCAGAGGAAATAGACTAAATCTACATACAATTTATGCAAGATGGTAAAGGAGTCTGAGTGACCTAAAACAGCTTCTTAAAATTTGTTAGCTATATAAAAAAAAGTTTCAATTTTTTTTTAAATATTAAAGACTAAAACTAAATTGGAAATATTTGTGATAATCCACTCAGAATGAAAAATATTTTCTATATGGCATTCCTTAAAGCTTCAAAGACAGGACAGTTAAAAATAAATTAATAAAAAAAGGATCTGTGAAATCAGATCTGCTTGAGATGATGATTTGAGGAAAGGAGAAAATCAAGAAACAGATACAACTGGAGAACTTGTTTAAGTCAGACTGACATGATTAAATAAAGGAAATTAAAATTACTCTAAAAATGAGTGAATGAAGTTGAAATTTTTTTACTTTAATCACTTTTACTTCTAATAAGTATACAGAGCCAATTTCAATGAATAAAGAGAATGCATCTTATTGCCATATCCAGAATTGCTCTAATTTTTAATGCCAGTGTAGTGGCAGGAACTGAGATAAAACATATCTATTGTGGAAATTTTAATGAATATTTATAGCACAAGTATTAGATGATCTAAAATGACTTCTTGTGTCAAACACTGTTACTGTTGTCAGTAGATCATAGTAGGACCTGCCTACTGAATGGCAGGATTTCATGTCATCGTTTTGTTCCCTGGATGTTAAGAGTGAGGCTTTGGCAGAACATGAGTTATATCCATTCTTATGAAGACCCTAGATGATTTTGAAAACATTTGACAAGCAATAGAATCTCCTTTCTTAATATGAATTAAACTTGATAAGTTAATCACCAATTTTCAGTAAATAGCTGTTTTCATAATGACTAGAAATCCTTAAAACAACAGACACAATCTATAATATCAGTAAATAAAATGTCTTTCAAAATGTCCAGCTTCATTTTCTCTCATTTTGTTGAATAAGTTATTTTTTTCTTTCATGCCTATTTACCTAGGCCTGCGATGATAAGGGTACTTTTTTTTTTTTTAGGCAGAGTCTCACTATGTCTTCCCTGGTAGAGTGCTGTGGCATTATACCTCACAGCAACCTCCAAGTTTCGGGCTCAACCAGTTCTCTTTCCTTCGTTTTTAAAGTAGCAAGGACCACAGGCACCTACCACAATGACCGGCTATTTTTAGAAATGGAGTCTCCTTCTAACTTCGAGCTGGTCTTGAGCTCTTGAGATCCACCCATCTCAGCCTCCAGAGCACTGGGATTACAGGTGTGAGCCATCACACTCAGCCCATATTTTCTTATATATTATTTTTTGTGCACGAAATCTTCGAAATGTTTTTTGAATCTCCATATTTATGTAATAAAACATCGATGTCTATGAAGATAATATATTCATGTTATTACTATTTTTGATTACTAGCTTGATCATGCTTTGCAGGCATAAGTCATAAATTTATTATATTTGGTTGGAGGTCCACAATTTAAAATGTATCTTATGGGGCTAAAATCAAAATATCACCAGGGCTGTATTCTTTTATAGGGCCAAGAAGCAGGCTTATTTCCTCACCTTTAACTTTTTTTCATTATTTTATGACTCTATTTTTTTAGAGATGTTTTAGATTCACAGTAGAATTAAAAGGAAGGTACAGAGATTTCCCATGAACCTCTGCAAGTGTTTTCTTTTACTATAGATACTCCTATAATTTTTTTAAATAGTTGGTATTGTCATATCAGATGATTTTTTTTCAATTGCAATTCTAATAAAATTACTTCTTGCATCTTATGGAAATTTGGTTAATGCCTGCTTTTTTGTTTGTTTGTTTGTTTGGTTTTTTTTTTTTTTCTGTTTTCATCCAAGTTCAAAGTGCCCATTGAGTTTAACAGCAAAGAGGAAATCTCGTGACTTTGATGGAGAAATGTCAAAAGATTGCAAAGAGTAAGGTAAAAATAGAAAAGACTCACAGTTTATTGGTTAAAAGATTCAATTTCTAAGTCACTTTGATGATTCTTTAAAGGAGGTGGGCTGGAAAAGGAGCCCAGAACAGTGATGAGGAAGCAGGCTGAGAGCTGCAGGGGAGGGTGTGGTGCAGCTGCGTGTCTGGGCTGGTTGGCTACCATTCATTTAGTTTAGTTTGCCGTTTTATTAAAAAAATGTACTTCATTTATTGGTTTTGTTGTAGTTTTGAACGAAGAAGATATAAATCATGTCTAAATTCTAATTAGTTATAAACATGATGAAAGAAATGTCTTCAGTAACAAGTACCATAAAAGGATGGAAGAGCATCATTATTATCCTTTATTAGTAGTACAGCATGAAACGGGGGTGCAGTGAGTTCCCTGGAAGATTAGAGAGGACAGGCAAGGGAATGCATTAAGTTGAATTAAGCATCAACATATTTCTATCACAACCCTAAAATAAAGGTATAGCAGAGAAAGAAACTGCCCACGAAATCACAATTCCACTGAAGTTTAAAGTCTTTAGACCCTTACGACAATGCTGGCTAGACAAGTACTCCTACCTAGAAGTATAGTCTCCCTCCCAGAAACAACAGAGACACATTGTTCTCTACAGGCCCAGAAAATCAACGTGGGACAATAAACATTTGGAAATATGTGTACTGTTTTCACAGAAAATATATTATATCAATAGTAGATATCTTCCTGTTGAATTCTCCAAGTAAAAGATTTTCTTAATAATTTACGACCAGGAACAGGGTGATCACCTGCCCAGGTCTGCCCAAGCCTGTTCCAGATTTAAGGTTCTATGCCCTGGGAAACCCTGACGTTACAGACAAATTATAAGGTAGTTCCTTTCTCTCTCTTTTAAATTCTCAACCGTTCTGAATTACACTTTCCCAACTCAAATTCTCTCAAATGTCACAGAAAAAAAATTAAAGCTTACTAATATCTAAGCCTAAGTCTAGATCTCTAAAATATACTTGCACTATTGCTTCTTTTAGGAGTAAAAAAGTACATTTCGTTGGCATTTAATTACATGGAGAGACATAATATTTACATCTCATGTCGCATGGTTGGAATAAAAACAAAATAAAAAAAAACAAAAAATAAAGAAAAATAAATGGGAGAATAAATGAGAGACAAAATAAGAAGTGAGGGGAGAAAGAAGAAAGAGAGGTTGGTCTGGGTTGATTGCCAAGACTCCATGTGCTATAACCAGGAACAGCTCCTGTGAGAATAAAACACTTTCTTTTTCTAAGCATTTTTCTTCTGTGGCAGAATCACCCTGATTGATACTCCTGTCATGGTAGAAGAAGGTGACCTGGAGGCACATATGTGATGCATTGGCTATGCTAAATTGGAACTTCTTTGCCTGGTATGCAGTAATGATATATAGTTACAGTGACTTGGAGTTCCTTGGAGATGCCGCCGTAGAAAAATGCATACAATTTGAATATTGGATGCATTCATCCAATTTCTCTATTGTTCATTAGGCAGCACTGGTGGTGAGTTACCAGGGAAAATTCTATAAATATTAATATATTTTGTCATTGCAAGTATTATTTTCCAGCTTATTATTCTCAAATATTTTCTAAAAATGAAATTCTAGGAATGTTAAAACATTATTCAACTGTAAGAAAGCATTGGAAAAGCAAATTAAGCCAAATGTTTATTGCTGGTGACAGCAGAAGTTGCTCGACAATTAATTCCATTTTTAGTCTTTGTTTCAATTAAGTTCTAGCTGAATGTACATCAGAGTATGAAGAAAATTTCATAACTTTTAAAATCTGGGAAACTCAATTTCAAAAACTGATTCTTCAATACTTTGGTTTTAGTAGGCAGTTATATAATTTCTTTAAGCCTCAGTTTCCTCAATTATAAAGTGTGATTACCCAGCTTTTAGCATTTGTTTTGAAGATCAAGTGATGGCGTGTATTGAGCAAAAAGCACAAAACCAGCACTCTTAATCGCCCCTTCAAATTTGTTCAAAACTTGCTAGTCAAAAGGAAGATCTTTCATCCAATGTTTATTCAGTACGCAAGTTTTCTTAGGTAGGAATAGAATAAACATATTTCTTCTTTTGACTATGGGACAAAAGAGTAAGATCAGAGGATGGGGGGTGCTGGTCTTTTGGGTATTAGATGCCTGTTCTGCCCAGTGTCTGAACATTCCTAAACATAGGAAAGGTACATTAAAAATATGACATTTTAATCTTAGGTGACCATCACCGTATCTGTGGTCCATCATTGCCAGAAACATTGTAAAAATACAGTGTATTTTTACACGCACGACTGTAAAAATACAGTGTGTTTATAATACCTGCTCATAAAAATAACAAATAACCACTGTTTGCTGAGTTTCTTGCATCCACAAACAGATTTAGAAGCTTTACTGATTTTAATACCCTCTCAAATCCTACAAAATTAGCCTGATTAAAAATTATTCACCTCAACTAAGTTAAAAAAAATAGATTTAATCTGTTGTAGTTACAGCTTTTCAATAAACCCTTAATCATTGTAGCTCAATTTGAACATTTACATAATAAATTTAACAAGAGTTAGAAGGCTGTGTGAAGACAAAATGAACCTTAAAAATCTTAGGAGAACCTTGAGATACAGCAATGTCTCAGCAGTAGTCTGTAACTATTAGTAGTTACTATCAATCAGTCTGTGTGATAGGGCATCAGTCTGGGTAATTCTGGCACTCATTTCATAAATGTATTCATTTTTATTTGTAATATTTTGTATTTATATTTCTGTAAAAATGTTTAATATTCTCATCTCTCCTCTAGGATTACCTAAAATAATATTATTTGCTGGATCAATTAACTCCATGCAGTAGCTAAACAGAGTTACATATCTCAACCCAGACCTCAAGTTGAAACTTTCTCTGGTAATCACTGTAAGACATTTTTGATTGGTTTCCAGAGCAATTGTTGTATTTTAAATTTATGCTTATTATGCAGATTATGATTTCAAAAGTTATATCCTAGAGTAAATAAGACCTTCCAGATAGATGGAAACAAGTACAAGTTAAACACCTATAATTTTTAGCAATTTCTTACTGCAATGATTTTTTTCTTTTTTTACTACGATGATTTAGTTAAAGGGCACACAGACTGGGATTCCAGGTAAGCAAACCTACAGATATCTCCACATTTCACTCGGGCCCTCTTGTCTGTAATTCTTGCACATACAGTTTTGCCTTGTCTCTCAGTTCCAGCCACCGTGCAGTGATTCTGGGACATTTAGCACAGGTGTATTTGGATCCACATATTCATGATGAGAATTTCAGAAATCAAAATCAATACTGGAAGACAAGTACAGGTCAAAGTGGAAAAATCCCTATTTCTGTCCTTCATAAATGACTTTTCACTTTTCCTATCAGCTGGCCATTGAACCATCAGAAGTCCTCAAGGAGTAAAAGTATATTTTTATATTGATCTCTCACAGAAATACGTCTCTCATTCTACTACCAACTCAAGACTGAAGTATCTTCTCCCTGGCATACTTATTTCCCTTTAACCATAACATTTTATTTTCTTCTGGCTTATTATATTTCTCTGGATTCTCTTCAAAAATCCAGATAACATACAATTTTAGAAAAATATAAATATAAAATGAATTGTTTTGAAATTATGCGAATATAACAATGAATCCATTATGTCCAAGTGAAAAACAATATCTAGTTTATGAAGCTTTCCTTTTTTAGTTTCCTTCTTTTCTTGCCACCATGATTTCTTGACTTATATGAGAAGTGAAACTTTTCCCTGACAGATTTTCAGTGTTTTCTCATGAGTGCAGCAGAAGCATCCTGCATACAAAGTCATCCTCCATCTCGGCTGCAGGTTAGTAAGGGTGGCTGTGTTACAATGCTCGGGAGCATTAGGAAAACAAATGCCCGTGTTCACATCTTTAAGTGAAGGCTAATGGCAATTAGGAACATGGAACCCACCATCCTCTTGACGTTATTTTCTAAAGTCTGCAATCTGGCCAGGTGCAGAGGCTCACACCTGTAATCCTAGAATTCTGGGAGGCTGAGGAGAGTGGATGGCTCGAGCTCAGGAGTTTGAGACCAGCCTGAGCAACAGCAACACTCCATCTTTACTAAAAATAAATAAACTTGCCATGGTGGGCACCTGTAGTCCCAGCTACTTGGGAGGCTGAGGAAAGATGATGGCTTCAGCTCAGGAGTTTGGAGGTTGCTGTGAACCTGATGACACCATAGCACTCTAGCCCGGAGCAACAGAGAGAGACTTTGTTTAAAATAAATAAATAAATGACTGAAGTCTACAATCTCTTTTATAACATTAACAAGCAAAGAATTATGGAACATGTGCTTTCCCAGAGAGGTAATACTTCTTTTACCAAATTAATCGAGATTATTAGATGTATTTGATTGTCATTGTGTTAGCGAGTGGTACTGAATGGTCCATACAGGCTATTTTATCAGGAAGCTTTTTATCCTACAGGACATATCCTTCTTTGGACTTTGGAACAGTTGTGTTACTTACTTTGTAGTTCAACTTTTCAAGGTATTTTTTTTTGCTGTCATGGTTTTTCTTTCACCACTCCTATGTCATTATCTTTCCTTCCTTATAAATAGTCTAATAATTTTTGTTCTATTTGAACTTTATTTTTTTAAACATTGTGTCTTTTCTACTTTCTTTAGTATTATAATTTTCTTAAAGGAAATACTTCTTTTTTATGGAAACTCTCTTTTCAGAAAAAACTATAAGTTTTGGTTGTTACTAACACTCTATGACATGTAAAATATTTATTTTGGCAAGGAAGAGTGAGTAGCTTTCTGCTCAACAAAATCCCATCAAAATCAAATATTGTCATATACCTACTGGTTTTTTTTTCACATTCATTTTCATTTTCACTTTATTATTGGCTTTTATGGAAGAAACAGAGAATTTTAATTTTTGATAAACTACATAGATTAGACATAACACTTCAGAATGTGTACAGACTCATACAAACTTATATCACATAAATCTTAAGCAGGAGAGAAGTGGGGGCCATAGACGGAACATGCCTGGAAAATAACCTCACTCCCACAGTAGCTGCTAAACTAGGTGGGAAATCCATTTACTTGACAAAATAAGAGAAAGCAGATTCTAGATACTGTTTTTACATGGAATTCCAGCAAAACATAAAGATCTAAAATAATGATGCAGCGCTTCTGGCATAATTTTTCTTTTTTTAATTTCAGGTTACTTTGAAGGTACGAAGACCTAGGTGACAATGTTAACATTTGTTAGGTATAGTCCCTCTTATAACTGTGTGGATACACCCTAACATTGTGCCTAATAAGTGGGAGCACAGCCATCGCTCTCCCTCCCCCTTCTCTCCCCTCCCTCATTCCCCCTCACCCCACCTTGAATTGATTTGAGTTTTTCTCTTATGTGGGTGTGCATTAGATTATCTACTGGGTTCTTATTAGTGTTGAATACATTGGATATTGCTTCTCCTTCTTGTGATACTTTACTGAGAAGAATGTATTTCAGCTCTATCGAGGTTAGTACAAAAGAAGCAAAGTCTCCATCTTTTTAATAGCTGAATAGTTTTCCATAATATACATATACTCACAGTTTCAAACTTGTTTTCATTCTTCTTTAGTTCTAAATATTTTTATTCATTCAAAATTCTCTCAATTCACCTGACATTCTTCTCTTCTTTGTATATAATATTGAACATTCCAATATGCCAATATAAAATTTTCAAGTCTGGGCGGTGCCTGTGCCTCAAAGGAATAAGGTGCCAGCCCCATATACCAGAGGTGGTGGGTTCAAACAGCCTGTCCAAAAGCTGCAAAAAAAAAAAAAAAAAAAAAAATTCAAGTCTGAATTAAATATTATATTTTTCATAATATTATAGAGCCTTTTAAGATTGAGAGAAAAAGAGGTAAAGAATGTTCTATGCAAATTAATAATTATCTGATTATTTGGAGTTGGAAGGTTGGAAGTACCTATGTAATTATCTAGCCTGATAATAAATTTTAATTTAAATTTTTCATCCCTAATACAGTATTGTCCTGAAAACAAACAAACAAACAAACAAACAGAATCTAGTTTAAAATTAAACTTAAATTTTAATTTTCAGCCCCCACATATGGTACTGTTCTAAAAAAAGAAAAGAAAAAAACCCAGAATCTAGTCCTAATCTCTCTCCTTGGCAGCTCATGATATGATCAAGTTAGGAGTAAATAACTCAACAAAGGCAAGCTGCTTGTATGCTATAATTAACTTGAAGTTTAGCCAAAGAATATGGGTTGAGTGAACATAAAAATAAAACTGTATTTCATGGTGAGGAGGCATAGAAAAGGGAACTCTTAAGCCCTGTTGGTGGAAATGGAAATTAGAGTAACCTCTATGAAAAAAAGGTAGAAATTTCTTGAATAAAATTAAAATAGAACTACCATCCAATTCAGAAATCCCATTACTGGAAAGGAAAAGAAATGAATATATCAAAATGATAGCTGCACGCATACCTTTATTGCAACATTATTCACAATAAGTAAACTATGGAATCAATCTAAGTGTCCATTAACAAGATGGGATAAAGAAAATGTGGTAATAATATACAAAGGAATACTACCCACTCATAAAAATAATGAAATAATGTATTTTCAGCAACACTAATGGACTGGAGGTGGTTGTCTTAAGAGAAGCAAGCCTCAGACAGATATTGCATGTTGTCACTTATGACTGGACACACTGAGAAAATGTGTAGGCATAAGTGTAGACGGTGGGATTATAGACAATGGAGATTCAGAAGAGCGTGGGATGAGAGGGCTGGATTGTGAGAAATTACTTAATGAGTATGTTATTCAGGTAATGGATATGTTAAAAGCCCTGAGGTAACTACAACACAATCTATGCATGTAACATAACTGCACTGGTACCCATAAATTTGTACAAATAAAAGAGAAACAAAATAAATCAAAATGAATAATTAAATGTCATTGTTAAAAAATAAAAAATAAATATTATTGTTAAATGTAATAATATCAAATTCAAAAATTGCTGATGTCTCCAAAGCAATTTTCATCCTTGTGGATTGTTTTTGTTTTTTTTTTTAATATTATTAGTTTTTATTCAACTATTATATACAATAACATTAATCAAACTTTCATAAGGTATTTATGGAGCTCAATTAGAAGAATATGTCTAGATCACTTAATTGCTATTATAAGTATGGGATGGTTATGTATAGGCTCACATTTTTAGAATTTTTTTTCTTTTCCATTCATAATCTTTCATAAATATTTGCCATTGCTTCTTAAGGAAAAGAATTGAGATACTCTGATACCAGTATTTCCCTCTGCTCCGTGAATACTTAGAGTAGCTATGATTTATAAACTAGTAATGATGTTGTCACTGAAGTTATTAATACATAATATCTGGGCATGCCCTGAGTAGGAAAATTATCTCACTGGGTACTTTTTTGTAAGTTCTTTGATGTAATAAATTTGATTTAAATTTGTGGCAACTACTACATCTTCTTGATAATTGTCATTCATTTACTTTTAAGGAATACCTGTTATAAAATGTACTTAGATTGAAATAAATCATTTTCTTACTTCTGAGATATATATATATATATATATATATATATATATATATAAATACATATATATATATATTTTTTTTTTTTATTTTTTTTTTAGGCAGAGTTTCAAGCTGTCGCCTTACGTAGTGTCCTGCAGCAGCATCATAGTTCACAGCAACCTCCAACTTTTGGGCTCAAGCAATCCTCTTGCCTCAGTTTTTCCATTTTTGGTAGAGATGGGATCTCACTCTTGCCCAGGCTAAACTCCTAAACTCAAGCTATCCACCTGCCTTGGCCTCCGAGAGTGCTAGGATTACAGACCTTAGCCACTGAACCTGGGCTGCTGCTCTTTTTTTCTGTCATTTTAGTTGTGTCTTTTCAAGAATGTTGTATAAATGGAACCATAACCTTTTGAATCTGTTTCACTTACTGTGTCTTTGGACTCCACAATTAGGGAGTATTCTTTGATATGACACAGATCGCACAATCTAAAAAGTGAAAAAAGTGATAAATTATACTTCATAAAAATTTTAGAATTTTCTTTATGAAATACATCTCTGAAAGTATATAAAAAAGATAACCTATATACCAGGAAATGTTGGCAAATTATATATATATCTAATATATATATATCTGATATCTGATTTGTATCTATAAAATTTTAAACAGCATCAAACTTCACTGTGAGAAACATACAACCCCTTTGATAGTAAAAAATGAGCCAAATGACTGAAATCAACATTTCAATATTAGGAAACAATATTCAATTCCAAGGTTTTCTTTTCCCAGCTTTCCTAATAGATACCTCATTTCACTTGTTTTTGTCCATCAAATAGAATCCATCATTGCTTTTCTGAAGCCATATTAGAGATTGAACAAATGAAGACAAATATTGCACTCACTTTGCAGGATTCTGAAAACTCAGTATCAATATTTGTTAAATCAAATGGATAGACCTAGAGTCGTGATGCTGAAGAACCATATTGTGCATAACAGGATTCTTAAAAGCTCATAAGCCATTGCACTGTTTCTAGGTGCATTCTCTCTTTAAATAGCTTTAATAAATCCTAATTAATAGCTAATATAGTCATTTTGCTATTTTAAACAACACAAATTTTTGTACTATAAAACCTAATACTGGCTTGCAATGATCGTATAGGGAGAGACGATATTAGTTTGGTACAGATGCCATAAGAAAATAACACGAACTGTGCGGCTGAAAAAACAGGTTTTTTTACAGTTCTGGAGACTGAAGTCTAAGGTCAAGTACTGACAGGATGGTTTCCTTCAGCATCTTTCTGTCACTTGCAGATGGCCGGCTGCCCTCTTGCTATTTCTCTACTTGGTTGCCCCTGTGTGCAGGAATGTCCCTGTGTGATCTTCTCTTATTAAGAGCACACTCAAATGGATTGTAGAGAGACCAAACAGCCTAATTTTAACTTAATTACCTCTGTAAAGGGACGATCTTGGAACCGTTACATTCTTTTTTTTCTTTTTTTTTGCAGTTTTTGGCAGGGGCTGGGTTTGAACCTGCCACCTCTGGCATATGGGGCCAGCGCCTTGCTCCTTTGTGCCACAGGCACTGCCAGGAACCATTACATTCTAAGGTTCTCAGCACCACGAGCTTCACGGGATGAGTTTTGAGAGAGAGCAATCCAACCCATAACAGGAGGAATGAGATTCAGGTGTCATAATTCATACTAATAATTTACTTAGAAGTGTTTAGATTATTTTTTTATTTTTTATTTGACTATTTTCATTAAGAAAATTAGTTTCTTCAATCTTTTATGGCAACCCAGCATCTTACAAGGATGTTTAACCCAGGCACTAGTTAATACATGTATGAGAAGGTAGCTACTGCCCAGGAAATATTTATAGTATAGAGAATGGAATATGGAATATAAAATATGTAACATTAACTACCTCAATATTTAATATGGAGTCTGATATAATAATTAATGTAACTTTTTACCATAACTGTATCCATTAAAAATGAAAATTTAGGTACAAGTTTATATAGTCGTCCAACATCGGAAATTTGGCTTATCTAACAGAAACTTTCAGCATTTTATCCTTTCAAACCCTAATGCTATGAATAACTAAGAACTCATTCTATTCCAGCATTTCAAAAAAAATGAAATAGAAATGTATTTAACAAGTGGAGGTGGGGAACATGCAGGTTCAAGGTCATGTGTGGCCCTCTAGATCCCCAAGTGTGGGCCCTTGACCAAACCAAATTTCACAGAACAACTTCCTTTAAAAGGAATTGTTCTAGTCAAGCTCGGAAAGTTGCACTAGGCCTCAGGCACATGGAAGGGCCCAACAATTCCCTCTTTTGTTTTTTGTATGGCGGAAAAACATAGCCCCTGTCTTAGGTTGCCTGCTCTTGCAGTTTCAGTCTTACCCGTCATGGGGATACAAACATCAATGGTTTGGTCCCTGTCTTAGGTTGACTTAATTCAGAGTGATCTTACCCGTCTTTGGGTACTATGAATGTAATCCACCATGCAGCCTCTCCATATCCTGTCTTAGGTTGTCCCAGCTTTGGGAGTCTTACCCGTCATTGGTGCTATGGAGGGCGGTGAAGAATAATAGTTAGATCTTGGTTAATGAGCCGGTGATATCGGACCTCGACCTGATTTAACTGCCTCTAACCTTTTTTAAGGATACAGGGCCCAAAGGTGAAGGGTAAATAAGGGTAGCAGGGGAAGAAGGTAGGATAAAAAACCATATAGGCCCGTCCACAGGGGATTTTCTAAAATTTCTTTTCTTCTCTTTTCTAGATCTTCTTGGTGTGTTTTGATCTTGTTTTGCACGATCTCAGATGTGTTGGCATAAAAGTAGCACTTCTCCTGCAAAAATAAACAGATGCCTCCCTTTTTGGCAGTTAATAGGTCTAATCCCCTTCTTGTTGGGGCAAGTATTTAAAGTCACTTGCCGAAACCCAAATGGGTTTTTTTCTGGTTTTTTTTTTTTTGTTGTTTTTTTAACCTTTCTTTCTTTTTTTTTTTTTTAGTATAGATAAAAATATGCACCATAGATGTGACCCAACCCATTACCCTCCCTCCACCCAAACCTCCCCCCTCCCTTCCCCTTCCTTCGTCCTTTCCCCATAGTCTTGTGGTATACTTGGGTTATAGCCTTCATGTGAAAGCTTTAGTTTAGCTTCATAGTAGGGCTGAGTACATTGGATACTTTTTTTCCCATTCCTGGGCTACTTTGCTAAGGAGAATATGTTCCAGCTCCATCCACGTAAACATGAAAGAGGTAAAGTCTCCATCTTTCTTTAAAGCTGCATAGTATTCCATGGTATACATGTACCACAGTTTGCAGCAACTCTATTTCTAAGCATAAGTTCTTAAAATAACTGTGCACATGCTCAACAAATGACATGTCCAATAATCTTCACAGAAATATTCAGTAGTTTAAATGCTGATGATCAGAGAGTGGAATATTCTGATTAGGTATATTTACTAGATTCTTTCAGAAGATGGCATGTGGGAACTTAAAAACTAGAGACTAAAACATGTGTTTACTTTTATGTCTTACAGTTCTAGGCAGCAGATCATGGCTCTTTACCCCATAGGAAGTGAAATTTCCCATATTGCTGCCTAAATAACAACAAAACATTCTTGGTTATCTGTAGGAAGTGAAATTTCCTATATTGCTGCCTAAATAACAACAAAACATTCTTGGTTATTTCTGTTTTCAAGTGAAAAATTAACTCCTATATATGTACAAAATCTGCTAAATAGTTATATTGTATTTTGCTTCACAAGTCATGGCCCAGTGGAGGATAGATACTCACTTAAAAATATCAATAATTAAAATAAATCAATAGCTACTAATGATTAGGCAAGTGGCAAGGAAATCTCCACCGAGACAGAATACACATATGCCCACAGAATATGATGTACTCTGTAGGTCAAGCTTTGGGGCAGAGGATGATTCTCATGAAGTATGAGGTTAGACAAGTATAAATAGAATTGATTTACAGGTGACTTATTCCCTGGCGAAGCTCTTTATTTTGAGTACTGGGTATCTGCTTTGTACTCATGGCCAAGTAAGGGCCAGTAGATATGGCAATGTCCTGAGTATAATCTAAAATTCCTACGGTGACCCCAAGAGTCATTTTCCTCTGTTGATTTACATGTGGCATAACCACTTATCCAGTCTCACTGGACCAAAGCCTAGAGGGGGATAAAACCCCCAAGCATCTGTGGTAATCATGGGGGTATAACATATGACACTCAGCTCTCCTTTGAAGAGGAAAACTACTGGGAGAAGTAGTTCTCCAGTACAAAAGAAAATAATGAGCAATGAAAATATGAAAATGTATCATTTGTTTGAAATAGAAAGTTTAATTTGCCAAAGTCGAAGCTGGAGAAATCAGCTGCATGGAAATGACAAACAGCTTAAGTGATACTTAGTGGCAAATATATTAACCTTACTTGAATTTATGAGACAAAAAAAAAACCATAGATAGATAAAGAGGTAGCCATCTAATATAAAATATGCAAAATAAACAAATAATAAAACTACAAAGATAATGTAAAATAATTGAATTATAAATATAATATCAAACATGTCAAGCCTTCAAATCTAGAATAGAGAGAAGAGGGGGTACAGAGACAAGATGACTGACTGAACCCAGCTTTACACAGAGGCTCCCTTCCAGAAGGAGTTAAAGTACAGAAATGTAGCAAGTAACCTGGCAGATTAGAGCCGTGCCAAGAAAGAAGGTTGAAGAACACACATCAACCCTGCTGAGGTGAGCTGTGACCCCAAGGATACAAACAAAAGGTACAAAATCCATCATCAAGCAGACGGAGTCCCCTCCCCCATAAGAACAGCTCAGAGTACCCCATAAACAAACAAGCAGAGCTCAAAAGTCCTCCTATTATACTCCATGGAAGAAACCCTCTAAAAACTAGACCTACTTCCCCTACTAGGGTGCCATGGCACTCTCATGCCAGGCATAAAACTGTGTAAAACTGTATATATTCCCTACCTGCAATTCTGAGCTCCCAGCACTACCCCCCTCCACTCTCACTCTAAGGTCTGAAGGCCTGTCCCCCAGGAGTATAGAGTTTTGGGTGTTTTCTCGAAGGTGTGGATAGGGCCTGGACTCCTGCTGGTCAGTGCTGATTCTATGGCATGGGAGTGAGGAGAAGACAGTCGACTGAGAGGGAACCACACAGGAGTGGTGGTGCCCCAAGGCACAGAGCAGCAGCCATTTTTTGCACCAATAGGGCTCACCCTTGGATATTCCAGAGTCACACCGCCTATCTCTCTGGGCAACCAGAGGAGGCCGGGCATCTTCTCAGGTGGCAACCACTGGTGGAACAGGTCTGGGATGGAAATGTAGGCTTGTGAGTAATGATTTTGCCTGAGGTGGTCCCGGCCTGGGTGGAGCGCTGGGACTAGAAAACACACTCACAGTGCCATCTGACTCCCAGAGCAGGGCTGACCCAGAAGACCCCTTTACTGAGCCTAAGATGCACCCAGCGCTCAGGGTGTCATCAGCCTAAACAAAGTTGGACAGGAGGCTAGAACTGACAACCATGCTATGAATACAAACCTGCAGCAACAAAGACAGGGCCTGAGGTGCAGGTTCTGTGAACCCAACACAGCTTCTCTTCTGCAGGGAAATTTAGCTGGGTCAGAAACAAATTCCACAAAGTTGTTCTGTTCTGTGAGTAACATCAATTAGGGGTAGGGCTGGAACTGAATGAACACCCCCAGCCTCCATCAAGCACACGAGGTTGTCAGGCCTCATCTCCCACTGCTGGATAGAGGCAGAGAGCAGGGGAAGATGGAGGGGGTTGGAGAATGGGCAGAGGGAGTGTGATTGGTGGGATTATACCTACAGTGCATCTTAAAAGGGTACATGTGAAACTTAGTAAATGTAGAATATAAATGTCTTAACACAATAACTAAGAAAATGCCAGGAAGGCTATAATAACCAGTGTAATGAAAATATGTCAAATGGTATATAAAACCAGTGTATGGTGCCCCATGATTGCATTAATGTACACAGCTATAATTTAATAATAAAATGAAATTTAAAAAAAAGAAAAAGAAAAAAGAAAACTACATTTTGAAAAAAATAAAATCTCTATTGATAAAAAATGATAGAATAGCATACTTATTATTATGCTATTTTGGTTTTTAATATGAAATTGTATTTTTAAATGTGATTATACTTTTATGGAATATCCATTAAGCTGTATACAAAGACTTCTGACAATAGTAGTTGCCCGTGGGGAGAGGAAATGGTTAGATTAGAGACAGGAAGAGAGAGATTTAACTATATAAATAAAAATAATTGTCTGCACTGTGAACATCCATAGTTTTCCAGTACCCTTCATTTTCCTCACAAGGTCCCTGGATTGATTAGATCATTTCCGTTTATTTCTCTTCTTCCAAACATCACTCATTCAGAAGCATAAGAAAGATACAGAGAATTGGACAGTGTTATTCTTCAGTAATAAAGACCAATATCAGATGGTTACACTGCTGCACAGTCATTCATGCAATTGCACCAATTTGAGATAGTGTAGTACTTCCCTATAGATAGATACGACGCATTCATGTTAAAGGTAAACAGTTAGTAGATTGCCAAGTATCTGAAATGCAATTAGTGTATTGCATGCCTTTGACTTTGGTTGCACCTTTTTATTTTTACTCGAAAATTTTATTTAGGAGTATTGACATTCTTGTGTATGTGAATAATAACAACAATTACCATAACAGGAGTCATTTGTAGCTCTGAGAGATTCTTTGAGCTTTTAAAGCATTATTATATTTTTTTAAGCCAGTTGTGTTAGGCATTTAATATTCGAATCTATAAACCAACCTTTCAATTCTCCTAAATAGAATTGCTATAATTAAGTAATGGCCAGATTCGTAGCTACTTCAACCATCTATAAATGAGCCACAGACCCAGAAATGAGCTTCAAGAAGAGATTTGTCACATTTTTCTTCGCATGGGGGGGGGGGCCTCACATTAAGCGGTTACCTTCAATTACTTATATATAACAGTAGTTAAAATAGCTGTCACTGATTAAGACCTTTATCACATTAAAAGAAGTGCTGTGTATTTTATGCATAAGCATTGTGTCATAAATGACTTCAGGAGCACTTTCTGGGTGGCAACAACAATAGGACAGGCTTTTCTCTGCTGTCCTCATTCTGCAAAATCCCTGTCTCACAGTGTGGCTAGCTCCCCCTAACCAAACATTTTAAGATATTATCTCCTTTAAATCTGCATGGCAACTCAAAGATAGCACTGCTATTCCCATTGTCATTTTACAGATGAGAAAAGTGAATCTTACAGAAAACCATACACTCGTAAAGATGACACAATCAGCTAGTTATAGCATCCATATTTGAATTGAGGTTCGTCAGTTAATTATTAATTTTTAGTTGGCGGGACTTTTCATTTATGTCATTTGTTACATATTATCAATAGATAAGTATAAAGCTAGCTGATAAGGAAACCCCAAGAAATCACCAAAAATAAACCTTCTGAAATAAATATACATGTCATAGCTTTGTTTCATGCTAACTCTTTTAAAGACACATGTTTCATTTTTAAATACAGTTGATAATTTACAAATAACATAAAGAAAGAAGTAGAACAGTGGTCTACAACATTTTGGCTTCTCTGGGTCACATTGGAAGAATTGTTGTCTTGGGCCACACATTAATTACACAAACACTACCAAAATAATAAGCAAAACAGTCCATGCATACCTTTCATGATATCCGCCATCACAGATAAGCAAAAAAATCTTCACGTAATAATCCTAAGTATGCAGTGGCCCGTTGAGTGAGAGTCTTTTAAAATTGTCCAACAGTTCCCAAGTTTGCAATCCCTACATAGAAAATGTACATATCCAAGTAATTAAATATCTATTAAAATACTTTTTGTTATAAAAGTAGAAGCATGTGACATAAGACTAGTGGAGTATTTGACGTTGTATTTGAGAAATGAAAACATTACTATCTAGTTCAATGGAAGTAGTTGCAATTCTCACTGAGTTCCTAAGGTGTTCATCAGACATTTTCATTCTAATTTTACTCCTAGTGTGCTTCATTCTTGAAAACAGTTCCTCACAAATGTAGGTGTTGCCAAATCTTGATGATGAAGAAGACGTGGTTATGAAGCAAGGCATATTTGTGTCTGGCAAGATAAGACCTACAAAAGTCCAGTAAAGAGATGATCAAATTTTTTCTTAAGTTGAATGTCAGATTGCAGCTGTACGCATTCCATTTGAAAAGTGGCAGCTAACATACTTAGATCAACTTAAAATGGAGTTGCAAATGCCCCAAAATATTGATTATTTTCCCAGAAATCTTGAAATTGGTTTTCAAATTTTTGTAGCAAACCAAAAAGTAGGTTGCATTTCTTTTTTGCTGTTTGCAGAATTGTGTTTAGCCAATGTGTCAAAATACATAAAATTGCCTTAATTCGAGGTTGCCAAAGATTCTGTTTCCTTTGAAAAGAGGTTGTGGTTTGAGACAAGGTATTGATCAATTGGTTTTCACCTTAACAATACATGTTAAATTCATTTAAATGAGGAGTTACATCCACTAAAAATGCTAAATCCATAAACAAGTTTTTATTGTTAAGTTCTGGCACAAATTTGGCATTTGACACTAAACTACTTGATAACGAATCATGAAATCTTTTCAACATTTTGCTTTTAATTAGCTATTGTACTTACAAAAAGTAAATGATGTCACCATAGTCAGCCTCAATACTTTTAAGGAAATTCTGGAATTGACAATAATTCAATCTCTTGGCCCTTCAGAAATTCAGTCTTAAATGGCAATTTGCATGACATTATCCATTTTTAAAGCTTTTGTATATACATTTTCTTGATGCACTATACAATGATACTTCACCAAATATAAGTTTTGAGCAGCAATTGCATCATCTTCTGTTAATTTTACAAATCCCTCTCTTCTACCTGTCATCACTGGGGCACCATCAATAGCTATTAATATACCAGATACATGGACCTTGGACGAAGAAAATCACTTTAGCATATTTTTTGCTGCTTTGTATAAATCTCTTGATTCAGCTGTGCCTTTTAATGACATTAAAGAAGCCATTTATTCTGTGATATATTTCTAATAAAAATGGCAAGTTGAGCTGTATTTGTGGCATCAGTGCTGTCATCCATCACCAAAGCATAAAATTTAAAATTAACAGCTTTACTCTCCAAACTTCTTTCAACTGATTTTCCATTTTCTTCAGGCTGCCTGGTCATGATATGATGAGACAAACTGATTTTGGAAATAGCCCCCATTTTTTCAGGCTAATTTATAACTGCTATGATTTCCATGCATTGCTTAATATCCTCAACATCAGTAAATGGTTTCGATTTTTTTGCTATTAAATACTCTACCACATAACTAGCTTTTAAAATGGACCCTATCTGAACCATAACTTTTAAAAACTGTGTTGAGAAAAGAGATGTTTTGTCCTTTTGACACAATTCTTCATAAATACATGCATCGAATTTGGTCCCATGTTTTTGCATATGATGCCTGTTCAAAATACAGTCTTTGAATATGTGCACAAATGCACTACAAAGTAAGCAGAGTGTCTCAGTATTTGTCTCAACAAAATAGTAGACATCTGTCCACTTTTTTCTGAAGGATCTTTCTTCATACATAATTTTCAGTGCTTTGGGTTCTGTTTTCTTGTACAATGTTGTAGGATCCATGCTTTCATTAAAAAATAATAATAGATAAGATACTCTTGTTCCTATTTGCTTTTGTTATGAAAATTAATTGACAGGAAACAATAAAGCGAGATTTGGGCCCTTCCATTTCTGACCTACTGAGGCAGGGTGTGGAGAAGAGCCAATTATAAATCATATCAGGTGATGTGCAAGGCACTATGGATACACTCTTACTAATCAAATATGAATGCTTATCTCACTTCTAAGCAATGGTGAATATCTAAAGGTGCAATAGCAGGTTGAAATATTATTGCTAATCACTGCCTTCCAAATCACCAAGAGCACAGGCAACATCTGATGGTGTCAATTTGACTGTGCTTAGAAGATAACATACTAGAGGCTACACTCGTGTATAAATAGTGAGACTGGATGTATGTTTAGTTCATGTGACATGTGCCACAATGTCAACTACAAAGCTCAGGCTCAAGAATGGTGCAGTTGAGTTTTATCAAAAAAAAAAATCATAAAATAATCTCATAACATATGAAGTTTAAGTTTACGTTTTTGTGTTGGGACACACTCATAGCCATGCTGGCCTGCATACTGCCTGAAGGTCTTGTGCTAGATACCTTTCATGTGGAAATAGTCTCCTGATAGATGATGCAAAAGTTTCAAAATGTTCGGCAATAGTTAGTTTATTATATGCATCACAGAGCACATAAAAATAACCTGTGACATGTTTCGTACAGTCACATGGTGTTCAGTGTAACCAGTACTCTATAAGAAACTAATTTTGCTTCTCTCAATGGATTGTCTACACCTATCCACCTTCTTAATTTTGTGTGCTTAGTAAATTTTTTTCCTAGCATGGTTAATTGTTGCTTTCCTGAGTTTGAACTCAGGATACTCTCCAGATAATAATATTCGGTATTTTACCCCCAAACAAAATTGAAACTACTCTGCCTTTATGGAACAAAGAAAAACTATTTTCCAATAATTGGCTTGGGTATATGGATTTTTTTTCTGGTTCCAAACAAATGAAGAGCTATTTTTTCCAGTTCTTTAAAGTATGATGGTGATGCTGTAATAGTGATTGCATTAAATTTTTAAATTGCTTAGGATACATGTCGGATCTATTAGACATTATAAATGTTAATTTTAATGTTATGAATGTCTTAACATAATAACTAAATGAGATGAGGTATATATTAACCAGTGAGATGTAAGCATTTCTAATTCTATATGAAATCAGTACATTGTACCCATAAATGCATTAATGTATAATAAATAAATAAATAAATAAGAGAGCTGAAGGTGCTTTTCCTCTCTCACTCCCTGCTCTCTTGCTCTTTCTCTTTCCCTTTCTCATCTCTTCTCCCACTCTCTTCCCCCTCTCCAATATTAAATACACTTATAAATTAATATCCTAAAAAGAAAAGATCTGAAGATGCTGGACAGCTTTCCTGTGCATTACTTCATACCTATGACCTTAATGGGATGAAGCAGTATTGGGGCACTGTTGCTTCAACAGCTCTTTACAAGACTGGTAGAAGGTACTTGTTCTTTATTTTCCAAAGGATGATGGAGGACCAGGTGTGAGGTTCAGGGTATTGCCACTAAATACATGAATAGCACAAAGTGTCATAGTTGGGTTCTGTCAGAATCTACCAAAAAATTAAAAAGAAAATACACAATAACATTAAAAAAAATATTTTTTGTTTGTTGTTCTCTGAATCCAACTTCTGGGTATTTCTTCCTTGTCCAATAACTTCTTTGACAACATATGAGGTGGAGGATATAGAGGAAAGTCTTCTGAGAGGTTGGATAGTTTTTGTATCCTGTGTAGTACTGGTACAAGTTTTGGTATCCAAGGTTGTATTTGCAAATCTGCTCCCCCAAGAACTCTTAAGAGAAACTTTTAAACCAGTCACTGAAATAAAATAGCAGTCAATTAGTATTTCATTACCATCATTTTTAAATGAGTACTATTATCCCTAAAAATTTGATAGTGGAATAATAGATTTTGTTTGATGTCTTATTATATGTATATATAGCATCTACCAATATTCGTTAATTATATTTCTTATTTGAAGCTGGAAAAATACCTCCTGTGTACATAGGCTGAACTGAATTAAATATGAGGTAAAAATATGAACTATAACAAAAAATGAATGTAAAAAAGGTCAAGTGTCACTCTAGAAAATTCTAATTTTAATACTCTGTGTGGTAGAAGATTTGCCACACATCTGCAACTTTAGTAAAAAAAAAAAAATGTTGCATTTATGTGAAGAAATTTTGAAGTTATGAATGGTAAAAACATTTAAAAAATTATTGGATATAACTGATTAAAGAGAGCATACCATGATGAAAGAAATAAATAAATCTAAGTGGACTATGCTGCAAAATGAGAGACAATAATTTCATTTTAAAATCATGGTGACCTGATATATTTTAAACCTGAATGTATAAATCCAAGGAAACAATTGTGTGGTGTTTATAAAATTAGATATGCATAAAATATGTTAGAATTCTAATGCATTTTCTCTGTTTTTAATTGCCCTTGTGTTCCTTTGTGGTTTTTCATTATAGTTCTATTGCTATTCAAGCAGCTAATTAACCTCTATTATTAGATGCTTTCTCCACAAAAATACCCTCTGCTGTATATTTAATTTAATTACCTTTCAAATCCCAAAACCACAAGGCTTATAAGATGATAAGGGCAAATTACTATCTGTGAATTGGAAAGCTTATATTTGACATAGGGCAAATATATATATTCCATTAAGGCATTATTATCTTAATTATTAAAAATAAATAAAAAGTAAAGCAGCTAAATTAAAAGATCACATTGGGCTTTGGATAGCTCTTTTTTACAAAGCAAATTCTAGAGAGAAAAGAGCTACTTGATATTTATTTATATCATTTATGTTTTATAATTTCAACATAAACTTAAGTATATTCAGTATAAATAGTTTATTTCATGTAAAATGATGAAGCTCATCAACTTCATCTTTTATTCAAGAGTGGCTATTCATGACACTGTATGAGGGTCAAGTTTAAAAACAAAACCAGTTTTTAACTCACTAAATACTATATATGTGTTTATATGCAGCAGTTCATTTTGACAATAATTGTAGCTCAATAGAAAATAATTTAACACCCTACCACAGCTCTCTATTAAAGATCATATTTTTATATATAAAACTGTTCATATAACATTAAGATGGGCATCACAATTTTTTCTGGAATAAAAATCAATATGTTGTTTCACCACATGAAAGATATATGACTTAATTGTAATACTAATACAATTTGTAATGATATATTTGAAATGTATTTACTTGAAAAATATGCTTTATAGAGGAAAGTTATATGATTAGATGTTTGATTATTTTCTTAAACAGAGCCACCTAGACTACAGCATGCTGAATTGTTTGTTGTCCCAGGAAAAATGAGAGCATGAAGAAGAATCTTGCCGTTGTCAGTTGTGAGAGAATATGTTAGTGTGTTGGCAGTGGAGCTTCAGAAACAAACAACAAATGTCAGATGTGCAAATCTTTAGAAGGTAAAACTAATTGTGTTGTATCAGATATAGGTGGCTAGCTTCTGTAGCTGATGGAAGATAGTGCCACATTTGTTAGAGGAGCTACAGAGCAAGGACTGTTTTATGGGAAAGACAGAAGTTCAGTTAGTAGATTGAGCAGAATAGTTTTTTAGGCCTGGGGAACATGACCATCATGTGGGAAGATTTTAAAAAATACCCGTAAATGTTCTATTTTCATTTTCTTTTCTGTACTAGATCCCAAGCATCAATAATTTTTAAAAGCTTACAAGTAATTCTATTGTTAATCAACATTAAAAATTACTGCCACTTGTGGTGCTTCTTACAAGGGTACATGTGAAACTTAGTAAACGTAGAATATAAATGTCTTAACGCAATAACTAAGAACATGCCAGGAAGGCTATGTTAACCAGTGTCATGAAAATGTGTCAAACTGTTTATAAAACCAGTGTATGGTGCCCAATGATCGCATTAATGTACACAGCTATGATTTAATAATAATACTAATAAAAAAATTACTGCCAAAGAACACTCAAATGTAGATAATTACATACTGCATAAATTTAAACTTCCATGCATACTGTTTGCATATTAAAATCCGTGAAAAACAGAACAGAATATGAATATGTGAAAAAAGATAAAATAAACATGAAAGATTTATGGCAATAAGGACCCTCTTTCCAATAAGGAATTATGACTCTACCTGAAATTTTAATCAGTGTGTTCATTTTATATTCATTAGGGCTTCTGTACTAGTTTTTCAAAATATTTTTCTCCATTGGTAATGTTCAATACCACAAAGCATTTTTCATAAATGTCTGAGTGAAATTATCTTTCATTTCTGGCATTGATATTTTCTGTTGTAACTATTAAATAGTCTACATTTTTCTCTTTCCTTTTTTCAATAACATTTAAATTTTTAAAGTATTTCTTCAAGCATTAAACTTTAAATATTATTAAAAGTAAATTCATAAACAAGCTATTTTTTGCATACCTGAATTTTATAAAAGGTATTATTTGGTAGTAATATCTTTTTTAGGTTGACTTTTGTCAGATATTCTATATTAAAAGATGCCATAGTGTTTGCTACCCATCATATTAAGAGTAGTTTCTACGTAGGATAAAATGTATACAATACTGTCCATGTTTAGGCTACAAGCATATATTGTCTTGCCAGTGGAGTTAAAATATGTAAGTTTATCTTGCCCCTAAGTTCACCAAGTATTTAATTAAATGAATAAATAAGTTATCAGATCAAGTAAAAACCATACAAGTACATTAAATAATAATCAGTAATTTATGAGTGTCAAAGAATTAATATCTATGAGGTTTTATCTTCATATCATATGCATATATGTAATCATATATGTAGTGTTGTATATGCATCAGAAACATCTATATATCTTTAGAATATTATATGTCATATATTATACACAAAATACATGTATTCCTTTAGAACATTTTATGTCTGAATAAACATATATCTATAATAGATATTAGAAGAAAACATATTGTTGAAAGTGCTGTTAGACATATTCAAAAATCCTTTTTATAAATTCATAAATACCTGTGAAGCCAGAAATTACAGGCCATTTTTTGTCACTTTTTCATTTTTATTGAGCAGTGCAATGTGCACAAAAGAGGCACAGAAATTATTCTCTTTATTACACCTAAGTGTACAACTAACTTACCAGGATAGACCTAGAACTTTAGAATGGTACTTTTAAATCAGCTTTAAAAACAATTATATGTTTACCTTTTAAAAATATTTCATATTTTGTCAAAAATATTGTAAATCATTTTGTAAAAGTGACTTTTCCTGAAATATACATATATGATGATTTAACTGCTCTTATGGAGCATAAAATGATAGAACATTAATATCATAAACACTTTACTTGCCAAGACTTTTGGATCAAAATATAACTTAACTGACATTATTTCTGAAAGACTTATGTAATTTTTTCATTATTCACATTAATACACTTGATGTAAATTCATTGACATTGCAAATTCTTCATCATCAATGAAATATTAAATAAAAATACAGAGTTACCTTTAAAATGAATATTTTAAAAATAAACATTCCACTGCTATTTATGAGGCATGAAATAAAATATTCTCAGGAGCATCATCATCATAAATGTGACTTCACGGGACTTAACGTCATACATTGCTTTCCTAGGGTGTGAAAGAAATAGAAATTAGGATTTGAGAAGGCTGAAAGGGGTGTGTCTCAAGATTTTCTCAATTTTAATTAGTTTACAAGGAAGTTCATTGAAAATAGCAATATGAAGAAATATGAAGTCTATTATTCAGTTTTCACCTCCTGTGGAAAAAAATTCAATAAACACATATGCTGAATTCAAATAATTAAATGAGCATAACTCCACAGTATGGAGGATACGGAGCTTTCCTAAATTAAATGCAGAGAGATAGGTGATTTCTCATCTAAGATTCGTATTTCTTACTCCAGTTGTTTGCTATCCCTTCATTTGTAGATCTACTAGTTAGCTTCATTTCAGCACACAGAAGTGCTATCGAAGGATGTGGAAAGTTAGAATCCATGTACATTGTTTGTGGGAAAGCAAAATGGCATAACTACTATAAAAAATATTATAGAGTTTCATCAAAAACTAAAAAATAGGACAACTATATGACCCGGCAATATCACTTCCAGATATTTATCTAAAATAATTAAATTCAGGATCTTGAAGTATTTCTTCCTCCATGTTCATTGCAGCACTATTCAAAATAATAAAGATATAGAAATCGCCTAAATGTCCATTAACAGTTGAATGAATAAAACATAATATATACCTACGATAGAATATTATTCCAGCTTAGAAAAGAAAGCATCATTATAATATGTGACAACTAGGATGGACCTTGAAGATATTATGATAATTGAAATATGTCAGCTAAAGAATAAGTATTGTATGATTTCACTTACATGAAGTGTCTAACACAGTTAAACTCATAGAAACAAAGAGCCTAAAGATGATGGCCAGGGGCAATGGAGAGGGGGAATGTGGGGTTGCTAATCAACAGGTTCAGTATTGCATGATGTTTAAATTCCTGAGATCTGCTGTACAATAATGCGTCTGTAGTAATTAATGATACTGCATTGTATGCTTAGAAATATGTTAAGAAAATAGACCCTATCCTGAGTTTTCTTAGTATAATAAAATACAAATAATTTCTTTAAAAATATAAAATATTTTATCAGTTCTTACTTTAAAACACAGAAGCATAATTTTAATCTTATTAGGGCATTTGTTTTATCTACTTTATTCTACTTTAAAAATGTTTTGATCTATATTCATGCATTCAGTCACCCAAATGAATTAAATTACCTCTTTATCAAATTACACTTAAAAAATTAATTTAATTTGTTAAGGAAGAAAAATCTTCAAATTGTTGGAGCTTAACATTTAGAAAGATGTTTTATTTCCCCGTTTACTTAGAGCTTATTTTACGTTTTCAGCAATATTGTAATATGATGTAATGTGTGTCTTAAATAATTGTTAATTTATTTTTAAATATTCTGCCAATTGTATTGGAATTTTAAAAGGCATTTTATTATTATATCTTGTGATAAGGTTTTTCATTTATGAAAATAGACATATATAATCATTTATTCAATTTCTGATATCTACTAAAATTACTAACTTCATTTTTATTAATAATTCTGGCAGTTTCTTTCTAATTGATTTTCTTGAATTTCAAGATAAAAATGTCAAAAATTCTGAAAAAAAGTTTATTTCTAAATTCTATATACGTATGTGTATACATATAGTATCTGTACACATATATATGTGTAAACATATATGTATGTACATATGCAATATATGTATACATATTGTATATGTCTTTATTTTTAAATGAGAACAATGCCCAATGAGATTAATAAATTCTTATTTATGACATTATAATGTTGTTTTGCTTATTTATCTATAAAAAATCATCCCAAAACTTGGTGATACACACTTTTAAAAACAACTTTATTATTTTTCACAATCTCTGCGAGTTTAGATTTCAGAAAGGCTGGGCTAAGTGTTTTCTGCCTTGGGCTTCTAATGAGGACACAGCCAGATGTTGGTGTAGGAGTTGAAGTGGTGGTGGTGGCAGTGGGAGTGTGCAGCTGAGGGCTGGCCAGTGTTTCTCTCTCTCTTCTTATAGCCTCTCTTGGTTCTCTCTGGGTGGACAAGTTTGTTCTTCCTCCAGGAATAGCATCTTCAGAGCACAGTTACTTTGTTTACTTTGTCACATGAAGGTTTCAGAAGCTCTATTACCTATTGTGACCTAGCTTCTAAAGACAGATCGCATCACCTCCAACAGACTCTATTTGTTGACCAATAACAAGTTCATTCTCATTAATGAGATGGAACACAGACTCAGCTTCTTGAAATAGTTGTCAAAAATTTGTGGCCACATGTTACAGTTCTGACTTTGAGTATTTTGTGAGTTTTTTGTTGTTGTTCTTTGCTTGCTTAAATGCACTCTATAAGAAATTGAGAACATTTCTTGTATTTCTAGTTTATCTGATTTTTAATTTCTTTTAATTAGAATGGATTTTAAAAAATTCTATCAGCATCTATCAATACAATAAATAGAACTTCCATTCAAAAGAAAAGCCTACATTTCATGGCTTTTCTTCATAGATGACTTTATGAAGTGGTCTTTTATACATGTATAATATCAACTTCTGACAAAAGTTTCATAATATAGAGAAAAATATAAATATATATATATATGTGTTTATATGAAAACATGTCTTTTAATGTATGTGTTTATATAGCATTCTAATTTGCTTAAATATTGATTATATTGTTTTGTGATTAGCTTTAAAAAATAGATATGCAGAGAATGATCAGTCTGTGTACAGAATTTTTACTTTAGAATATATATTCTAACTCTATCTAGCTTCAAAAAAGAAATAATATTGAACTACATTAACGACATTTTGTATAAGAATGTTTTATTTCCAGTGTATCTGTTCTTACAGATAGTTTTGTTCATGATACTCAATTATTTTTTTAAGTAAAATAATTTAAAGAACTTAAACCTACAAACCCAAAGCTCTTACTTTTTTTTTTTTTTTTAACAGAACTTGAATCGCGAAAATCAAAGCTCCTACCTTTTCTAGTAGATTATAACATAAAATACGATTCCGAGAAATGAATCTACTTTTCTAAGTTTAAAATTGTGGAGGAAATCTTTGAAGACTTGATCATTGTGTCAAATGCTTCAGCAAGGTCAACTAAAATGAGGGCTAAGAAATGATTGTGAACTCAGAAATATCTTGCTGACCAAGACAAAACAGTTCAGTGGAATTTTGGGAGGAAAATGCATGCATCTGTAGACTATAGGAAAAGTAGGATCAGAGGAAGGCAATGCCCTTAGTTTAGTAAACACTTCCCAGGTGTTTCTGTATTAAGAATCAGAACACTAAAAGGAAAAAATACAGATTCATTGAATTATATTTTTATTTTTATTTTTTTAATATTAGGTTTGTTTGTCATAAGTAGCTTCACTGACTCTGTATGAATTATATTTTAAAATGGGAATTATATTATATTTATACTATGATAGGAAGGATCTTGTAGAAAAGAAAAAAAATTTTTCATAATCTAAGAAAGAGTGTAATTAACAAAAGAAGGGGCTGGGTTTGGTGGCTCAGCTATAATACTAGCACTCTGGGACACTAAGGCACGTGGATGGCTTGAGCTCAGGAGTTGGAGACCAGCCTGAGCAAGAGCGAGACCCTGTCTCTAAAAATAGCCAGGCATTGTGGCAGGCACCTGTAGTCCCAGCTACTGGGGAGGCTAAGGCAGGAAGATCACTTGAGCCCAAGAGTTTGAGGTTGCTGTGAGCTATGATGCCACAGCACTCCACCAAGGGCAAAAAAGTGAGACTCTTGTCTCAAAAAAATAAAAATTAACAAGAGAAAAGAGAATAGAAGAAATAAATAATCCACTGTTACCAGAGCAAAGACAGACTATAGGGGTAGAGTGTATATGAATGAATTATGTCATAAATGATACTGCATATGTCCTCCTGATAGCTTGCATCCCTTCCTCCTTCCCTCCCTCCCTTCCTTCCTTCCTTCCTTCTTTCCCTCCCTCCTTCCTTCCTCTCTCTCTCTCTCTCTGTCTTTTCCTTTCTCCCTTTCTCCCTCCCTCTCTTTCTGTCTTTCTTTCTTTCGAATAGTAAGCACGATTTTCAGCTTAGGCCTGGGAGTTGGGCCTGGGAGCTTTGAGATTTGAAGGAAAAGGCAAAGACATGTTTTCACATAAACACATATGTATATATTTATATTTTCCCTCTATATTATGAAACTTTTGTCAGAAGTTGATATTATACATGTATAAAAGACCATTTCATAAAGTCAACTATGAAGATTTCCGTCAGTATCTCCTAACTAGTTTAATTAACATAGGAATTACTTGTTCTTAAAGATTAGTTAGGATTCTTTCATCTTACTTTATACTTGGGAACAAAAAGATTATAAGTAGTCTTAAAATCCATTCTCTTCTTCTATCTGGGACATTCAGACAAAGTACGAACATTAATCTTGTCCAATCTCCTAATATGCTAATGATACATCTCCTGGAAAACATAATGTTTCTTACTAGTGAACAGTCCTTACCTGGTCTGTCTAAATTAGATTATGTGAACTCGGAGTCTACGGATGTATGGAGCATGGCTCCCTGAAACGTTCAGGTAAGCAACATAACCAATGGACTGACAACAGGAAGTGTTTCATAAGTGAAATAGTTCCCTTATGCCTAAGTGAGGAAGCATGTTTCATTCAGGCTCTTTATATGTTAAATCTGCGCTAGAAAATTATTCAAGGATTGCAAGAAAGGATCTGAAAGGCAGCATGGCTGTACTAGATTTTGCTTTTTCTAGGCCTTGCAATTACACACACACATACCCCACATAATTAGAATGCTTACAACAGTTAAGATTTTTGATTCTTCTTGCATTGAAAAATCTTGGCACTTTTTGTTATTTTCCCAAGCTTATATCAAACTTTAATTTTGCAGAGTAGAAGAGTTTAGAAATCTGCCAAATATCAAGATCATATTTCCCAGAAGGATAGAAATAGCAAAAAATAAAGACTAATTTTCAGAGAGTCAAACAGAAAGGAGTTACACAGAGTGGAGTGAATGAATGTTGAATTATGAGCTATCCACTGAAAAAGAACAGAAATAAAATAGAAAAAGCAATTCCAAAATATCTTGTGGAGGGAAGCATGCAAATTAAAGAAAGACAAATTTGAGTGCGTAGAAAACCAATCGATTCTAGTATAAATTAGTTGCAAGGTACACAGTTTGTTTTGAGACTTGCAACTTTATAACATTCATAATATACCTTCTACATAGTATTTATAAAACCTTAAATAACTCTCGACACATAAAATATCTATACTTTAATTTACGGAAAGGAGCCAGTGAAAATTGTGAACAGGGATATTCCTGTTCCTCCCTTTGTTGATTATGCAGGAAAAGTCCGTCCGCGGTAACTATACTTAATGAACAGTCATTAATCACCCAGTGGCAGACACTAGCCATGAAAGCAGAGCACATGTGAGGAATTACAAAGCCATGGTAAGAATCTCCCTGAAACTTCGTGTTCTTTGAAGTGATGGAAAATTTTGTAAAGACATGAAATGCTAAAAAGTAAAAAAGTGACTTTTAAATGCAATGAAATCGTAAGGGAAATATAGTTTCTCATTTACCCTTTTGGGTCTCCTAACCTCTAACTCTAATCAGCTCTCAGTATCACTGATGCAGAACTTACACCAGCTTTGGATTAGAGTCTCTTTGACTAAGTCTAATTTTCCCTCCTGAACTGTTATATATTATCTATTTAAGAACAACAGTTATATCTATTCTTATGAGTTGTCTATCTATGTATTGATTTCCCAGAAGAACTGGCATTTAATAAATGTGGAATATAGGCTTATAGCATGTGTGTGTATAAAAAGAAAAAAAAGAGGGGGGGGCAGAATGCTTAAAATCTCATTTCTAAAATGACTATATTTTTAGGAGATTCATTTATCCACAGGCAGTTATGCATTCTTGTTTGTTGGTTTATTTTTACCCATAACAGAATACTAGAAATTAACTGCAGTCATATTTTAATACTTATGTAATTGCAAGAGGAATATTTTCCTTCATAAAATGTAGATTTGCAAAAGCATTGAAAATTTTAGCTCAGCAGGCTCATTAAAGTTAGCAAAATATTTTCATAGTATAGACATATAATAAAGAAACTAATACATCGCTAATTAGGATAAACAGGAAAAAAAGGCCTATTCCTCTAATATAATTCCAAAGAGGCAAAAATATAATGCTTAGGATGAAGAAAAAAATGAAGGTTATGAGAAGTACTTCTCACTAATAATCTATGGATATGATCTTCATGAAATCAGTACATTGAACTATGTAGCTTGGTCATACATTTCTCTTATATTTTATTTATTTAATTATTTATCCATTCTTTCATTCAATCAGCAGGGGTTTTGCTATATTGCACAGGCTGGCTTTGAACTTCTCTGCTAAAGTTATCCTTCCACTTCAGTATCCCAAGTAGCAGGAACAGCCGTGATTACCTTGTCTGATGGCTTCCATTTTTCATATTTTTAAATTTAGACATGCTTTGAGAAATAAGAGAGATGTGAAGAGATTTATGTTGCATTTTTATTATGTCCAGGAAGAAGAATTTCAAACACTACTATGTAAGGAAGACATGTTAAATAGGGGTATCTAAGCTTAAGGTTAAGAAAATGTCTAGCTACTTAAAATGAGTTCAAGTATGCTAGATAAAGCAAAATACATCCTATAAAACCAAAAACTTAAATATAAATGCCGAGGAAACGTAGTAGTACCGATGAATTTTTTTACCAGACCCTGGAGTGAGTGCAGGCATGGAGGAGACAGAGACAAAGGAAATCCTCCCTGAGGACGAGGCGCCCGTTTATATTGCTGCCTTTCTTTGTGGGTGGATTTGGTACTATAACTAATTCTGGTCAAGGCATTCTGCTACTTCTGAGATATGTCACTTTTGCTTTGAAGCAGTTAAGAGCTGTGTGCCTCCTCATCTTATCTCTTTTCCTGGCATAGTGACATTGTAAGCCATGTGTTCAGACGATGATATAATCTTGGGAAGGAGCCTGGATTTCTAAGTTACCAAGAACATGATGGCCTTACCCTATCAGATACTGCGTGCAGGAGATACAAACATGTAATAAAAATTTCTTCTATGAACATAAAGGGGAGAACTTTAACAAATATCAAATATCGTACACACAAATGTATATAAATTAACAGTGGGGGTTAATTCTACTTCTGCATTATTGGTTCAACACCTAGAAGTCGATCCATGTAATTTTCAACATTAATGGTAAAAAATTTTTTAAAAAAGGAAGATATCTAGATAATGTAAAAGATAAATTTGACTAAATGCAGCATCGAAATCATAATTTTAAAAAGGAACATCCAACTGGGCATGGGGTGTATTGTTAGCACTTTGGGAGGCTGAGGCAGGTGGACTGCTTGATCCCAAGAGTTTGAGACTGTTGGGCACCAGCCCCAAACTACACCATGAGTTTTTTCCAATGACAGAGATGAGAGGGTGAGGGGAAAATGAAGATTTAAAGACACAAGAAGAAAATTTTAAGAAGATGGCTGGGGGGCTGTCCACCTTCAAACTAAGGACTGGGGGAAGCCCCTGCCTCTGGGATAGCTCGGCTTTTATTATGCACATCACTGTTTAATCATCAGTGTAATGCAGGAAGACTAAACCCTTATGTCAATGGTTCTTGCTGGGTTTGCATTTACTATTTCTCTAACTACATTAAGTAAACTGATGTATTTCTTACTTTCATTACTTTAAGTTATTCATGATCTTAACACAAACAGAGCATAGGACAGGGAGTACAATCCAGGAGCAGGATGTCAGAGCAAACCCCAATCAGACCACCACACAAATCTCAGGAGTGGCGATTAAACCCCTGGGAAGGTTTGTGTGCAGCCAAGCCGGTGCTGCTGCCAATACCAAGATGAAAGAAGACAGGAGATATTTTCCTCCTCTTCTTCCTAAGAGATGTTTTTTGTCTGTAACAATGTTTATGTACCCACCTGTCTCCAGCTAGTTCAGTATCTCTCACTGACTCCCCAAATGCACTAGCTCTCCCCGAGAGGGCAGCACTGTGCGCAGGGAGCCTCGTCTCTCAGTGCTCAGTGACCTCGAGGCAGGGGTGAAGCTCCGGCGAGACAGTCTGCTTGAAAACACCAGGCTTCATGCTGTCGCACTTTGCAAAAGATTTTGGGTTTCTCTGATCCACTTCTCTCCCATTCTGTTGCTTTTACCCATCATCTGCAATCATTTTCTTAATTAAATTCCTAACCTACTTATAATAAACAATTGAATATTTTCTTTAAGCTTATTAATCATTATTTCTAGCAATGTAAACACATCAAGATAGAATTCATCCCTTAAATACCCATATATCTACTCTCAGAGACCAGGCTGAGCAAGAACAAGACTCTGTCTCTACTAAAAATAGAAAAAAAATAAAGAACCAAGCATTGTAACAGGCACCTGTAGTCTCAGATATTTGGGAGGCAAGAGAATCACTTGAGACCAAGAGTTTGAAGTTGCTGTGAGCTAGGACACCACAGCAGTCAATCCACAGTGACAGAGTAAGACTCTGTCTCAAAAAAAAATAAAATAAAATAAAAAATAGAAAGGAACATCTAGACAGTAAGAAGCTTACCTTATCCAATTAAGACTACTTATGAAAACCTGTTGTATTCCTGGAAGTCAAAAGTGAAAGGCTCAATTAGTGAAAATGTTAACTCCAAATAGTAAATCAAAGATGCCCATTATCATCCCTTCTATTATATTTATCATTATAATGGAGGGTCTAGCCAGAATAACAGGCCAAGAAAAGAAATTAATGTCATAAATGTTGGAAATGATGAAATATTCCCAGAAAACATAATTACACACTAAAAAAATAGTAAGAAATAACCTATAGACAAATAGATTGGTGCTCACTTCAGCAGCACATATACTAAAATTGGGACAAATAGATTGAAAATATTATAGTAATATTGTTGGTTTAAAGTCAATAGAAAAACACTTTATAAAAGCTGTGATTAAACAAACAAAATGCTTTAAAATATTACTCTTTGCAATAGGATTAAAAAACATCAAAAATCTAGAAATAATTGTAACAAATAATATCTATGACCTATATGCAAAACTATAAGACATCAAATGGGGAGACCTAGGGCATGTTTATGATTGGAAAAATTTAGGTTTGATTTTCCCTGAAATTCATCTATAACTCCAACACAATGCAAACCCAAATCTAGGTAGGACTAGTTGTTTACCAAAAATTATAAACAGAATCTAAAAGTTATATGAGATTAAAAAGGCTAACATTGAAAGGAAAAAATACGAATAAATTTAGAGGACTTAGAGTATCAAAATGAAGACCTCTTACAATGCCTTAGTCACAAGGCAAGTTGTATTGCTACAAATATATTTAAATTAGTGAGTGGAATGGAATAGAGAGTAAAACCAGAGACACACATATATGTCACCTGACTAATGACAAGTGCAGCATGGTAGTGCTGGGTCAAGGGGTAGGTAAGTGAAGGGGAGAATAACATTCTTTAAAATAAGTGGTATTAAGTGAATGGGATAAATGTATCAAAAAAGTATATTTTCCATAGTTTACATAATGTCTGTTCCAGATGGCTTGCAGATTAATAACTGAAAAGTAAAATATAGCTTTTAGAATAACACATAGGAAAATATCTTTTCACTTTGAAGTATACAGCAAAAAATGAACACAGAGGTGCAATAAATATAACAAAATATGACAAATTAAATTTTATTAAAATAAATGAAATTTAGTTTATAAAGAAGGCACCACTTAGGAAAAAAATGCAAGTAAAATTGTAGGAGAAAAAAAAATCCCACCCTATTTATTTAACAAAATAACGTGTCCTAAAACTATAATGAACTTCTATAAGTCTACGACAGAAAAAGGCAGATAGTGTAATAGAAATAATAGGCAAAATACTTGGGAAAAAACTTCACAATAAAATGATATCCAAATTGTCAATAAGCATATGATTAAGTGCGTTTCTAGGCAGTGAAATGCTGCAGTGTAATTTCACTCCACTCTGTCTGAATAGCAACAACTAATGAACAACACAAATAAGTGTAAATAAGGATAGGAAACAACCGAAACTCCTATTCACTACAGATTGGGGTGTACATTTGTATAATCACTTTGCAAAAGTGTCTCTAAGGCTGCTAATGTGTATGAGTTAGGACAACTTATTCTAGTTTAGTATATACCAAAAAGAAAGACATATATGTTCTCATAAATATTTGTGTCAGCTTATTCTTTTATTTTAATTTCAGATTAATGTGGGGGTACAAAAACCAGATCATAGTATTTGAATTTGTTAGGTAGAGTCCCGCTTGTAGTTGTGTCCTGCACCCAAAACGTGTGCCATCACTATGTTGTGCCCATTAAGTGGACCATTAAGTGGGAGCACCCCAAGTGTCTCCCCCGTCCCCCTCCCTTATTCCCTCTCTTCCCAACATGAATTGAAATGAGTTTTTCTCCTATGTGGGTATGAATTAGGTCATTTACTGGCTTCGTATTAGTGCTGAGTACATTGGATATTTGCTTTTTCATTCTTGTGATATTTTACTGAGTAAAATTTCAACTCCATCTAGGTTAATACAAAAGATGGAAAGTCACCATCTTTTTATGGCTGAATAGTATTCCATGATATACATGTACCATGGTTTGTTAAACCATTCCTGAGTTGATGGGCTTTTAGGTAGTTTCTGCAGTAATTTTCATAATAGTCTCAAATAAACTAACCAAATAACTATCAACAGTAGAATGGATAAATACATTGTAGGGTACATTAGAGCAGTAGAGACGAATAATCTACAACTACATGTCATTTTAGGAACATTTCTCACAAACACAATGTTGAGTGAAAAAAAAAAAGCAAGGTACCAGATTATTATGTCCTACATGATTTCATTCATACAAAATACATGGTCAAAACCAACCTATGCTTTTAGAAATAGATATTTGTTATCAGGAGGGGTATGGATTGAAAGGGAGAAGAGATTTCTCATTTGCCAATAATGTTTGATTCAGGTTCTGGTGGTTGAACAAATTTGTTTAATACATGAAAATGTTTTTTTCTGGACATTTGTGATGCACAAGGTATTATTCCCTCCCCATAAAAATCAAATTCTTCAAATATTTCTCACCTTTTTTTTAGGTTTTCATGTACCCTTTAATTTTTAAACCCATTCCAGTCTGCCTTTTAATGTTAAATCCAACTGAAATGTTGCTCTTTTACTTCCATTGATATCTGTCTTAGTATTGAGTCGGTAATAATCAATTTTGTTGCCTATTCTTTCATTAAAAAAAAAAAAAATTCTCCTCAATTTATTTCCATTAAATTAGACACTTCATGCTTTATCCTCTACTACTTTTTACCTGTATAATTCACAGATAAACCACATTTATATACATGACATCAATCTTCTTGGATTAAAGCAATGACCTAAACTTTATCTTTAGCCTTGAGCTCTATCTCCCTAAATCCTATGCACTACTTGTGATCATCCTCTGAATGTACAAAAATTACATCAAATTTAGCATGCACACATTTTCTCATTTTTTCCATCTAACATGTCCCTCTTTGGTATTCAAAAACTCAACGAATGGCCCAGTTATTCTACCATTCTGTAGGGCAGAAACCAAAATATGTCTTGGACCTCACCTTCCATGCTCTACACCAAATCTCTTCTTAAACCCACCAATTATACCTTCAAAATAATCTCTCATACTGACAGTTATACACCATTTTTATTACTACCTTTATCTTAATTCATCTGAAGCCTTATATAAATTTCTTCCTCTGCTGGTTTTTCTGCTTCCATCTTTGATCCCTTAATTCACTTTTCTATATAGCCAAATAACCTTATCAAAACACTAATCTGGACTATTCTGTGGCAATCCTTCCAAATCTCCTTTTCTAGAATAAAATGTCTAGGAGATATTCCTAGTCACAAAGAGTAGCTGCTGCTGTCAGCACAAGACTGAGTTCCCTACAGGAAATTACTTAAGTCTAAGTGAAGTGTCTCACAAAACTTGCCCAGAACTCTACTTCTGGGAAATAAGCCTCTTTCTCCATGGAGCAAACTCTAACAGAGACTGGTTGACACAATACTCAAAGACCTTCACCTATTGTCGGAATTTAATACAACTTTGGAGGCTCATACAAGATAGAGTTTTCAGTAAAACAGTCTGTGAGTTTAAGTGGAATTGCACGGCAATTCACCTTTCCTGTCTCCCTAATCCTGCCTTCTTTTCTTGCAAAGTACATCACAAAATATTTCCTGCTTATATCCCTCTATCTGTGTGTATTTCCAGAAAGCCATTCTAAGACATTCTCATTTTTCAAGACAGAAAACCATCAAACTAGTTCCATTGTTTTATTTTTACTTTAATTTTTTTATTAAATCATAACTGTATACATTTATGGGGTACAATGTGATGAACTGATATACAATATGGAATGCTTAAATCAAACTGATTAACATAACCATCACCTCACTTACTTATTTTTTGTGGTAAGACATTTATAATTTACTCTTAGCTATTTTGAGGTACACCCTCAAAAGTATGCATTGTGCATATTAGGTGAAATCCCACCAAATGCCCTCCTTTCTTCAACCGATCATCTCTCCTTCACTCCTCTCACCCTCCTCTCCCCTCCCTCTTGCTAAACTATATTTCTGTTTTATTATTTACATGAATGCTTGTTTATATATTGTTTTCATAAAAGTATTGAGTACATTGTATACCTTTTTCCCATTCTTGAAATGCTTTACTAAGAAGGATATGTTCCTACTCCATCCATGTAAACAAAGTTGGTTCAAACATATGTAAATCAATAGATATAATACACCACACAAATAAAATAAAAAACAAAGACCATATTATTCTATCACTTGATGCAGAAAAGGCTTTTTCCTAATATCCATCATCCTTTCATTATTAAAAACTTAAGAAAATAGTCCTAGATGGGACACTTCTTAAACTGACAGAGGCCATCTACAGCAAACCCACAGCTAAATCATATTGAATGGAGTAAAATTGAAAACATTTCCATTGAGATCTGGAACTAGACAAGGATGCTCATTATCACCACTGCTATTCAACATAGTACTGGAAGCCCTACCATCACAAACAGGCAAGATCAAGTGTATTTAAAGAGGGACAGAGGAGGTAAAACTCTTGCCTTTTGTGGATGACATTATCTTATACTTGGAAAAGCTCAGGGACTCAACTACAAAGCTTTTAGAAATTATGGAGGAATTTAGCAGTGTCTTAGGATACAATATCAATACCCACATATATCAACAATAGCCAAGCCAAAAATATAGTCAAAGACTCTATTCCTTCTACAGTAGTGCAAAAGAAGAGGAAATATCTAGGAATATATCTAACAAAGAATGTGAAAGATCTCTATGTAAAGAACTATGAAACCCTGAAAAAAGAAATAGCAGAGGATGTTAACAAATGGAAAAACATACCATGCTCGTGGTTGGAAAGAATCAATTGCTAAAATGTCCATACTACCCAAAGCCATCTACAGATTGAATGCAATTCCCATCAAAGCAACAATGTCATACTTTAAAGAAACCAAAAAATTATGACTTCATTTTATATGGAACCATAAAAAGAACCTCAAACAGCTAATGCAATAATTAGAAACAAGAACAAATATGGAGACATCACATTACCAGACTTCAGGTTATACTACAAATCTATAGTCATCAAAACAGTATAGTACTGGCACAAAAAATACAGACGTAGATATTTGGTTTGATAGTTTTTAAGAAAAAATGAGGAAGAATACCTCAGCATGGCTCACAGGGCTCTGGTATAGATTTGTCCTTGCCATTTATCTCTTGCCTTAAATTCTAGTTCAGTAAGTACTCTTTTACTCTTTCAATTTTTCAAATCAAGATAGTCTGCAGTAGCATATTGTTTGCATTTGCTGTTCCCACTGTCTGGAATGCCTTTCCTCCCTCAATAGGTTTTTAACTTCTTATTCCCCAGATTTCAATATTCTTTGGTGGGCATAGACATTCTTACTCCTAGCTCTCTAGGCAAGTTGAGTTATTCCCTCTTCATTAATTTCCCTTATTGCCACACCCACATCACATGTTGTGTCCTAGGAGACAGCAAACTACAGTCCACAGAATAAACCAGTGTGCTACCTGTGTTTGTAAATAAAGTTGTTTTTTTTCCCCAAAGAAAGACAGGCTTATAGATTTTGTCTTACACCGTTTTCATGATAATGACAGAATATTTTACTTTTTGCAGGTATGATAGACTAAAATATTTACTCTGGCTCTTTCCAGGAAATATTTGTGCACCATTGCTTTTACTCTAGACTGTATTATATGTGAATATTATATGCATTATACATGTATCTTTATACAATAGACACCTTAATTAATATAAATTGCTGCTTATATGACATTGAATAGATGTTTTAATATCTCTTTGGATAAATGTTCATGTCTGTGAAATTGAGCTGATAAAATATCAAGATCAAATATACAAAAAGCCTATGAGTACTACATAGGCAATCTGAATCTGACAGAATCACAATAGCTTAAAACTGTGTTGAACACGGACAGCACTTGAAAAGTAGTCTTCCTTTCACTTAACTCATCATTATGTTGAAATAAACTATTTTTATTACTATTAAGGTTGATTGCCTACATCCAGTAGGTTTCTAGTCTTTTTTATTTTCTCTGCTGCATGCTAGAAGAATGAATTGTCTTGGATTACACAAAAAATAGGCAAATACTAACAAAAGGTAATTAGAAAAAAAAAAAAAAAAAAAAAAGGACTACCCTTACTTTTCATGATATCCCACATCACCTATTAGCCCAAAATGTCCTCACAAAATCTGCATGAAGTCCATGGGCCACAGGTTGGAGACCCCTGGCTGTACACATTTAGTTTCTAGTTTCTAGTTTTATTTTCTATTTGTAAATTACCTTTTCACTTATCTGTTTAACACTTGAGCATTGTAACTTTCCATGCAACTATAAAGATTCTTATTTGCATTCAAAAACTAATATTCTGCCCTATTACTTTGACCAAGTTTGAAATAGCTTTCTAACTTATACCTACAGATTTTACACATTAATGTGTATGAATTATTACGCTTATTAGGTATAAGCTACAATACAGAGATAGTAAATATTTCCCTGGATTAATGGAGATTCTAGTAGTAGTTGTTCAATCTTTATGTGAGTGATAATAAACAAACATTTTTGCGGGGAGGAAACAGAAACATCATATGAGATATGTAAATACTAATACTATTCAATTGTTAAACATCTTTTTAAAATATTAATTGCTTAATTACAAATGTTTCTGAAACTATCACACATTATAATTCTTTCCTTTATAAATGACTACTTATTTCCAAGCTATTAAAGTCAATGTTTTAAAAATCCTTTGTTCTACGCTGTAAGTTGAACAATGGATAGAGGTCTAAGGCCTCAGGGCAGGCTGCAGTTGCAACAACATTAATCAACTGCACAAAAGTACATCCAACTCTTGTCTGATAAATCCTGTTTCAGCAACACTTGCTACCTGCAAAAAAAAGGTTAACATCTTTGCTACCTTTAGGTGTTGTCACAGTGATCAAGACAAGGAATCAAATTGCTCACTGTTAAGCTGGCTGCTAGGCATGGTTACAGAGGCTACTTTCAGCTTTGTTCTGGAACAATAAATAATATTTGAGGTGTGGGTGTCTGACACTGGAATATTCACGCATTTTTCCAGCTACACAATTATTATATATTTTCTCATTCCAATTTTATCTTTCTGGTTCAACTCTAAATGAAGGCTTGTCTCAAAGTTATGACCTTTCCTGGTTTTTCTATACCTGTTTTGCCATACCTGTCACTGACTTCATGAGCTTTTGCTCAAAAAAAATGTTTTCTTCCAGAATCTTCTACATGTTATAGCTTTCAAATTATTTTAGCTGCAAGGGGTGATGAAAGAGTTTTTAGGATGAAAAATATTCTCCTCATACCAGACATGATCCAAGCAGGTGATACAAGCTTGAATCATATAAATGGATTTTCCCTCACTTTTGTTGGTTCATGAGTCAATTTATTTTCCACATACGCATAGATGTTTTCTTAGATATTTCTGTTTGATGTGAGCTAAACCTAACACCCTCGTAGGAAATTTCACTGTGATCATCTTACTGGTGATTCACTTCCACTACCCCTCAACGTATCACTGCAGGTATTTGGGGTTCCTTCCTTTCCTTCCCCAGGGACCAGGTATCAAGTATGATTTTTAATCTAGTTTCTCAGGCGAGGAGCAACTTATGCACGTAAGAGTTGCGAGTTTCTTCATTTCTACACAAGTAATTTTCCAAAAGGGAAATACACAGAACTACTTCCCACAATTCTATTTCCAGTACATCAAGCAGAACTCTTAGATTTGAGGGTCCCCACTGCCTCAGCAAATGTACTTCATTGATTTTGGAGGAACAGGCTAGAGGCTGAGGAAACCAATACACAATTTAAAATGCAGTTTAAATTATACTTATATCTTTTTAATATATGTCTTTTAAAAGCATTGCCTTCAGTTTTTTGTTTGTTTTGTTTTAAGTAAAGAAAAAAATGTACCTAGTCTCTTTCATTATTTGATTCTTATGTAAAATGGAAGTAGGGACACTATTTGTAACATTTATGTTTTAATTTGGCAAAATAAATCTACCTTGTGTGGGATTTCTTTATGAAAGAATAGCCACTTTAAATTTAAATTAAAGCTTTGGGAGGGAAATCCAGGATTTAAGACTTTTAGATCCTAGTACTTGATGGCTCAGAACTTCCAAAAAGGCAATTTTTTATATTTGTTATAAGAGATTAATCATTTAATGTGAGGCAACTTTTCAGTGGTGACAATATGAACATTATTTAAGTCAGAGCATTAGTTACATTAATGTGCTGTTCATGTAAAAAAAGTGACAGAAATTATAAACAGACCAGAGTTGCTCTGATTTACTACTGGCAGGAAGTTTCAAATACTCCCGTAATGGGACTTTTCAATCTGAAAAGTACAATATGTCAGATAAGAAAGTTGGGGACTGAATGAAAATTTGTAATGCTAAGGAGAGAAAAGTAGGAGAATTGAAAGTCATTCATCATTGTAACACTTCCCTGTAGACTGAGCAGAGATAAAAGATTCTGTTCACACAAGAATTTCCAGTTTTTAAAAAGCTGTATCACTCCTCTTCTACTAGGACATTATATTGGAATGCAGGATATGTTTGCAGATATGAGTGATTGAGTTTAGGAGTTTATGAAAAACAGTGTCAGTGATCACCACAATTGAATTCTGCATTCAAAACATGAATAATACATGGAAATTTTTTTTTTTAATGGCAAAAAATATTTAACTTGTAACTGATATGGCTGAACACACCAAACTGGGTCAAGACAATGAAATAAGCTTCATCCCATTTAGCAAATAAATGCAGTACATATTGTTTATGTAGTAAATTATGCTATTACCTTTCTTATTTCATGAATGTTTCTTTTCATATATTTTTTATTTTATGTTTTTAATTTTTTTTTTGAAACAGACTCTTACTATGTCACCCTTAGTAGAGTACAGTGGCATCACAGCTCACAGCAACCTCAAACTCTTGGGATTAAGCAATTCTCTTGCCTTGGCCTCTCAAGTAGCTGGGACTACAGGTGCCCAGCACAATGCCCAGCCATCTTTTGGTTGTAGTTGGCCTGGGCTGGATTCGAACCCACCAGCTCCAGTGGGTGTATGTGGCTGGTGCCCTAGCCGCTCAGCTACAGGCACTGAATAATAGGGTACATAATAGCTGTATATTTTTATAGGGTACAGGTGATGCTTTGATATAGGCATGTGGTATGAATTAGTCAAATCACTGTGACTGAGTATCCATTACATCAGGCATTTGTCATTGTTTTTGTCTTAGAAAAATTCCAATTACTCTCTTTTAGTTATTTTAAAGTATATCCTAAACATTGTTGACTATACACAGTTTGTTGTAATTCATGTTTCTAAACAGTCTTTTCTATATTAGTTTAGACTCCAAAGTCGAGGGGTCAAATTTAAATTTTTTCCCATTCAATAAACTTTTTTTTTTTTTTTGTTAAGTAACCATACCTACCACTTGCAGTTCATACTTCAGGCTAAGCAGTCCACAATATAAAAATCTTAAATTCTGAGAAACCCATATGTGCAGATAGTAGATGTCTCTGATTTCCTATTGCAATTCTAGCAGTTTAGAATTTTTTGAATGTTAATAATTTAGAAATGTTTAAAATAATAAATACATACAAAACATTTAGAACTCAACTGGTTCACAAAAGGAAATACTGTAGACAAACAAAAATTCTTTAGTTGGATTCTGATCTTTTTATTTTTAATTGACAAATAATTATGTACCTTTATGGGGTACAAAGTGATGTTTTGATCCATGTATATGTTATAGAAAGATTTAGTCAATCTAAGACAATCCTCACCTCATCAATTTACTTGAACTTGAAGTAGCTTAATGACGATTTATAACAGAGTTCAAAGCTTCACAATCCCATTGCATTGAGACTTTATATACAGTATATTTAAATACAGTATATTTGATCTTGCTGACAAAGAACAATCTTAGCTTATCCTACAGTTTTGTCCCCAAAATTAGTTGTTGCTGGTTAGCAGCATGAGACCTTAGAAAGAAAGTCTTAATTTTAAAGCTCAACTCCATCTCAGGAGAATTTTCTTTTGAACATAAATATTTAGCAAAAAATAAGATATTAACAGTATTTAAAAAATATAAAAATAAAACAAAGTAAAAGTAATAATTTATTCAGTCTTTCAATTCACATGGAAATAGGTTCCATTTCACACTTTAAGTTCTATGGTAGCTAAAGTAAGAGGTTTTGATTTGAATACAGGACATTATTACATTTTATAAGCTACATCCTATGAGTTAAAGAGATGGTGCATGAATATGGCTGATATTCTCCTCTCCCTCTTGGGTTTTACTTTATTTTCTTCTTTATTTCATGCTATGTGACAAATGTAGCAAGGCTTCAACAGAGGCAATTCTAAGGTTTAGGCTTTGAACCAAGTGAACTCTAAGGAAGAGCTAGCAGAAAGACAACAGAAGCTTAGAACAACATATCCCCAGACTGTAAGTGATTCTCTTAAATTTTCCCTTTGCTTCTCTTTTGTTCTCTTAAATCTTCTTTAGATTGTGTATAAAAATGAACTTTGAAGTATTTGTATCTATTAAGTAGGCACATTCTCATACCAGTGTGAAAAGCACAGTGTTGCATGTAATCTAGTGGAAGTGACAGAAAAAAAAAAAAAAAATCAAAAGGTTCATTTCTATTTATTTCATACAAAGAAAGAGAAGAATAGATATGGATTCAATCTCCATCTCTATCAACTATACCTATATCTGATACCTATTATAAGCATATTATATAATAAGCAGACAGATCCACAGAAGGACACATACATAATATAAATATATCTACAAAAATTGGTGATAGGGTTGTTACTGTTTACTCTTAAAACAATCAAAATTTTGTATTAATTCATGACACCTAAGAATACCTTTGACTAAAATCAATCTACACTTAAAAATCAAACAGAACCTGAGTGAAATCTGGAGGAAGGAGTCTCAGCTTAAAGAGTTTACTAAGAGAAGAAGGAAAGGGTATGTGGAACCAAATCAGCAATTATAAATTATACCTCTGATAAACTATAGCTTAGCTCAATATAGCATATCCCCATAAAAAACCCTAGGGGGGGAGGGGAGGAGGATGGGAGGAGGGAGGGTGATTGGTGGGATTACACCTGCAGTGCATCTTACAAGGGTATATGTGAAACTCAGTAAATGTAGAATGTAAATACCTTAACATAATAACTAAGAAAATGCCAGGAAGGCTATGTTAACCAGTGTGATGAAAATATTTCAAATGGTCTATAAAACCAGTGTATGGTGCCCCATGATCACATTAATGTATACAGCTATGATTTAATAATAAAATAAAATAATTAAAAAAGCTACGATGGGTATAATCATGATGAATAATTATGATTGTGCAGTACAATAGACATGTTTTCTCACAAAGTTGTTTAAAAATGAGAATAGAAGTAAAAGGTTGAGATACAAAAAGAAATAGATCTCTCAGTTTGAAACTGGTAATTTTGTTTAATTTGTGAATCAATAGATAAATTTAGATTCTCCATCAAAGAAATAAATATGTCTATTAGCTGAGGTAATGGATCTATGTAATTCTACACAAAAAATGCAAAATTGTTAATTGTACAAAGACAGTAATTTAGTAGTTCAAAAATATTAATTTAAATTGACTGGATCAGGCTCAATTTTGTATAATGAGTCTTTTTTTGAAAAGGAACATCAAGGATATTATGATTCTTCATGTAAAAAATAATTCAAAAATCATTCTGAAGAAAGAATTGATAGAAGAAACACAGTAAGGAAGGGAATGAGCCCAAAGTTATTTCTCTATTTTACATCGGAAAGAATTTTACAAAGGGGACTCTGAGGACAGTATATGGAGACAAGATTGCAGAGAAAGTCAATCAAGAGAGTTTCACTGTGACGTAGAGGCAATGAGAAGGCAAGAACACTGAGTATTTTTGAGCAGTGATTAAGCAGAGACACGCTTCAGGAAATTTAAGTCAATACAGATGTTGAAGAATTTATCAAAGAAACAATCTTTGAATCGTCATTTAGGTGTTTCTATAATACCACTTCTTCCAGGAAGCCCTTTCTAATTTTTTTTCATCTACCCATAGGAGTTTTATACTTTTGTTTATTCTCTTATATCATACTACATATTTTATTATATTATTACTCTCTATTTTAATAATTATTATAGATACCTTCTCCCTCAGAAGTTTTTGTATTGTTTAGAAAATTTCTAATTCTTTTTAATTATTCTTAAAATTCTATACCTTGCAAAGTCTGGCAAACAATTTGGGAAATAGTAATAAATGACAGATAACATTTATTCATACATCAAAAAGAATGAATCAATTGTTTCCACTCTTGCTGTTCAAAATCATTCTTTTGATGTTTTAGGCATTACTTGTCTCTGTATGAATGAAGCACATTCTTAAAAGAGTCTTTCTCCTTGCTTCTTTAACATTAGAAAGGCTGACAACTCTTACTGTGGCTGATTTCAGCTCAGTGTTTAAATACAGCAGACCTCTGTGGATTGACCCCCCCCAAGGGACTGTAACAAACTGGTCAACATACAGAGGTGGTTAACATAGAAACTAGGCCTACTGTACTGATAACATACATGTAGTACTCATCTGCCCTATGAAAATTAGATCAACTTGAGAAGGTGGTGAATATAGGAATCTGATCTACTATGGAGGTTCTACTGTATTTTTTTTTTTTTCAAATTCAGAATACCTGTAATTATTTGTACAGTGAACCATTGTAGAAACTACCAGTTTATATTAAAAGAGCATTTTTTAAATAAACGATCACCTACTCATATTATCAAATGAGGAAGTGTCATTTTATTTTATATTTTAAAATAAGGTGTGTTTCTTATAACCTTATAAACTCAAGCACAGTGAAATTAATAGTGAGGCATGTGGTCAAAATAGGACACTCAGTTAGGCACCTCTAATTACTAATCATTATTTAGGTGATAAATTACAACCCAAGAAAGGAAAAAATTTAGGTATTTAATTTTCAATATGATTTGTGGAATGTAGAACTTTAATCTTGCAATTTTTTTGCATATTTTAAAATGCTCAGATTATCCTAATTGCACATAATTAATATTTATATTACTTATTTATTCAACCAATTTTATCGAATGTTTATCATAGGCTAGACACTATCGAGTGCTAGGGGTAAATTGATGTACAAGATATAGAAGTCCTTTGGCTTCAAGAGCCTACATACTAGAATTAGAGATGAACAAATGAATAGGTAATTTATCATAAGGCATCGTGAGAGTTGTGGCAAAAGTAGTAAAGATTGCTCTGGAAATTTACATCAGGGAGGATAAGCTTGGTTTGAAGCTAAATTTGCAATATAAATGTAGATTAGAAATAAATCTGTTGTATATTTTATCACTTTATTCCAAAATCTTCTGCATTAATCATGAATTTAAAGTTAGGATTAGATGCGGAAGTGCCTAACACCTCTGGTAATCTTATCTTTAAATCCAAATGATGGAAAAAAGAGATAGAAGGCATCCTGGTTTTGCCAAGCTATCCTCCTTCTTCAGTGCCCATGATTCATTCAGGTCTAAAAAGAAGGGAGTCTAAGATACTCAGCACCCACTAGTTGACTGACTTCAGGAAAAAGGATGCATAAATTGAACAATCCAGGTCTCTTCCTACACGGACTAAGTAGATATCTGAATCCTAAAGAGTGTTAGAAACATAATGATGCCGTATATCCTGTGGGTGCACAAATGAGTACTTGAGAGATGAGTTATATCTTGATGTGCTTGTGTTGCTAGAAATAATAATTTAATAAGCTCAAAACCAATATTTAATGATTTATTATAAGTAGGTTCAGAACTGAATTAAGAAAATGATTGCAGATGGTGGGCAAAGGGAACAGAGGAGAGAAGTGGATGAGAGAAAAGCATGGACACATTCAAACTACAGGATCCACACTGAGAAATCATAATCTGTTGCAAATGCTAGTCTGAAAGTCTGGCTTTTGTAGCAAACTGTCTTTCTGGAACTTCACCCTTCCCCTAGCGCAGCCCTGAAGTCTTTGAGAACTGAGAGGCCACGCTCCTACAGGTGGGACTGGTCTCTCAAGGGAGTGAGTGCAGGGAATTGGGAAGATTTATAAGAGAAGGCAAAACACAGGGGAAACAGCACAAAGGCTTTGATTTCGAAAGTGCCCTCCTATGTCTCAATGTGGCATGTCACGGGACTACTCACAAGGCTTCCCAGGGGCTTAGCTGCTCATCTTGCGGGTTGTGTACACGGGGTCTACCTTGACATCCTGCACCTGGACTGTGTTCCTGTCCCAGGTTTTTTTTTTTTTTTTTTTTTTTTTTTTTGTTTGGATAAAAAAAAAAAAATATTGATGAAAGTAACCAGTAAAAAAACACAATTAAGGTAGTTAGTTAAAAAAATAATTTGGTTAGAAAATGCAAGGCCAAAACTGGGACAACCTAAGACAGGATATGGAGAGGGTGCATGGTGGATTACATTCATAGTACCCAAAGATGGGTAAGATCACTCTGCATTCAGTCAACCTAAGACCGGGACCAAACCATTGATGTTTGTATCCCCATAACGTGTAAGACTGAAACTGCAAGAGCAGGCAACCTAAGACAGGGGCTATGTTTAACTGCCATACAAAAAACAAAAGAGGGAATTGTTGGGCCCTGCCATGTGCCTGAGGCCTAGTGCAACTTCCCGAGCCTGACTAGAAGCAGATTCATCGAGCTACTTCCGGGTAGCAACGACTCAGCAAGGCCCGGCCTGAAACTGCCTCTACCTAGATACAGCCAATGTGGTACCATGCCACTGGCCCAACCCTGTCACGCACCTCATCCCCCGCCTTCTTTCCCCGCCCCTGCCCCACACTCTATATAGCGGCTGCTTGACACAATAAAGTTGAGTTCCTGCTTTAAAAAAAAAAAAAGAAAGAAAGAAAATAAATGATCACTCTTTTAGGCCACT